>ML418712.1:0-66410 GCA_005239525.1 Nicotiana knightiana | reverse complement strand
AAAACAAAAACTTCAGCTCTAGAGCTGAAGTTCGCTAGTTACAAAACAAAAACTTCAGCTCTAGAGCTCAAGTTCGCCAGTTACAAAAACAAAAACTTTGGCAATTACAAACAAAAGCTTTGCGTTAAGACGTGCACAAGTTAAACAAAAATTTCAACAAATTGATAACAAAACTTCAGCTACTTCAGCTCTAGAGCTGAAGTTCGCCAGTTACAAAACAAAAACTTCAGCTCCAGAGCTGAAGTTCGCCAGTTACAAAACAAAAACTTCAGCTCTAGAGCTGAAGTTCGCCAGTTACAAAACAAAAACTTCAGCTCTAGAGCTGAAGTTCGCCAGTTACAAAACAAAAACTTCAGCTCTAGAGCTGAAGTTCGCCAGTTACAAAAATAAAAACTTCAGCAATTACAAACAAAAGCTTTGCGTTAAGACGTGCACAAGTTAAACAAAAACTTCAGCAAATAGAGAACAAAACTTCAGCTACTTCAGCTCTAGAGCTGAAGTTCGCCAGTTACAAAACAAAAACTTCAGCTCTAGAGCTGAAGTTCGCCAGTTACAAAACAAAAACTTCAGCTCTAGAGCTGAAGTTCGCCAGTTAAAAAACAAAAACTTCAGCTCTAGAGCTGAAGTTCGCCAGTTACAAAAACAAAAACTTCAGCAATTACAAACAAAAGCTTTGCGTTAAGACGTGCACAAGTTAAACAAAAACTTCAGCAAATAGAGAATAAAACTTCAGCTACTATGCTTAAGTTCATCAATTACAAACAAAAACTTCAGCACACTTGGTTCAGCATACTTGCTACTTCAGGCCCGTCTACTAGAATGCTGAAGTTTTGCGTGATTGCCTTTGCTACTTCAGCCCCATATGCTGAAGTTATGCGAAAAAGCGGGTACACTTGTAAATTTTTTTTGCAAAAGTGGGCACAAGTTAAAACGTGACACAAAAAGCGGGTATAGATGCAAATGCCCCGATATTTCGGTATACTGACAAAAACACAATACCGTATACAGTACCGAAATACCAAAATTTTTGTACAGAAATATACCGAAATACCGAAAAAACCAAAACTGAAATACCAAATTAATTTGGTTCTATTCGGAACTCGATTTTTCGGATTTTATGCCCACCTCTAATAGATACCCCATTTCATTATTTCAAGTTTTCACTCAAAAATTCACATATCTCTAACTAACGTTTTAACACTCATATTAATTGTCGCACTTATTTTGCTATACTTGTGTTGCTATTTGTTATAATTTTAATTATTTATTATTAAAAATAACTCATAAACTGATAAAAAAAATGTGTAATAGATTGACTAAGGGTAATGCCAAGAAGGGCGATCTTCGTCTTGAAACAAATCCTAACCAGCCCGGGTTTAGGCGTTACATAAAAGAAACTTAGGATCCTGCTTTTTAAGGTTTTCAATTGTTAGAAATAATGTTTGCGATAATGAAAGAAATGAAAACTTGCTGAAATATTAGAAGAGAAGAAACCTTGACCTTCCAAAAATAATTCAAGAAGGCGACGATGCCTATAGCGAAATACTATCTACCTAAGACAGCGCGGTCGCATTTAAATTAAAGTTTGTCTGTATTTAAATATATTTTTTTATTTTTAATTTAATATTACCTCTAAGTACCGATACCTCACCCATAAGACCGATAAGGGTACTGGTAGGAGTACCGTTACCCCATACCCTTAAATTCCCCTACAAAAGTACCCTTAAAGAACCCTCACCTTACTCTTAACCCTTTAGAACCCAATACCCTCCCCTTAGACAGCCCTACCTTGCATCACTAAAGTGACATGAGCGTCAAATGTAGGAGAAAGATGAAACCTCTAATATGTGGAAATTAATGTGGAAAAAATGTGGAAATCACTATGCTGTCAATGCATCATGTACTTGTCATTACAATGATTTATCACTTGATAATATCATCTGTTCTTGATCCTGGTTGATCTAGGAAATTCTTGCAAAGTGAAATCCAAAGCAAAGACCAGAATCAAACAATCCACCTCTGGAATTGAAAATAAGTAGAATAAGAACATTGAAAACCAAACAAATTAATCAGTGGTCTCCATAACAAGCTTATAATTTTGTCATCTTTTAATAGGTAAAAAGTTAATTCATCACATTTCATTGAACATTATCTGAAAGTACGCATGCTTTTACGATTGGATAAGTCAGATAATTGATTACAACAATTCCTTATAAAATATATATATATATTGATTTCAACAATTAAAATTCTGAGATGCCAAAACCACTTGGATTTAATGTGGAAACCCGACAAGTGAATACACCTGCTTGGAGCATTAAGCAAATATTATAGCCAAAATAGAAGGAACACGAACCAGTTCATGAAAACATCAAACCAGAGTTCCGTCATACCTAGTAAACTATGACTTTCACTTTGAAATGCAACAAGTAATTGCCGATATGCATCAAAGAACTAAATGCCATCTTCTGTCCGTAAAATAAGGTAAAAATTGCACGGGGCATCCTATTTGATCGCCCCCATTTAACCTATACCCATTTTTTTTTAAGTTTTAACTTGTACCCACTTTTTAAACAACTTCAGCCCCCTTTCTCCTCCTCCTTCTTCTTCTTTCTTCTGCTATTGTTGATGCTGCTATGAAACTTCAGTTCACGGGGATGATTGTCATAAGTATGTTTATCAGATTATTTAAAAACAAATTATAAATAACTTTCTAAAGTAAGTTTTGAAGAAGACGATCGTAACTTGTTGGATTCAGCTTACTAGTTTTAAACTGTTTGACTCATGCTGTTGGATTGTAATACATGGTTCTATTGGTAGTGTTGCCTTTCACTTTTGCCTGCACTCTTGCTGGATCGGATTTACTAAAAAGACTTCAGCCTTAGGCATCTGAAGTTCGCCAATAACAGCGCTAACTTCAGACTCAAATTTCTGAAGTTTATACTTCAGTATCTGAAGTATATACCCCTATAATGTTTGAAAATCTTAGCCAAAATCTGAAGTTCATAACCAAATGTCTGATGTTTATAATAAAATTTCTGAAGTTTATACTAAAATGCCTGAAGTTCATATCTCAACAACTGAAGTTTATAACAAAAATATCTAAAATTCATACAAAACTTCAGCTACTAAAATGCTTAAGTTCAGCAAATAGAGAACAAACTTCAGCTACTAGAATGCTTAAGTTCAACAATTACAAACAAAAACTTCAACCAACACTAAGTTTACGTGAAAAACTTCAGCTAAAACATGCTGAAGTTCAGCAATTACAAAGAAAAACTTCAGCACACTTGGTTTAGCAATTTTTGCTACTTCAGGCCCGTCTACTAGAATGCTAAAGTTTGCCTGATTGCCTTTGCTACTTCAGGCCCATATGCTGAAGTTACATGAAAAAGTGGGTACGCTTGCAATTTTTTTTGCAAAGCGGGTACAAATTAAAACGTGACCCAAAAATCGGGTATAGATGCAAATGCCCCTAAAATAACTGATGACTAAGGTTCTTGCTTTGACCTGCATTGAGAGGCATCATGTCCAGGTGAACATCAAAATAAAGAAACATAAAAAATTGTGAGTATTAAAGATGGGGGAAAATAAATCCTTACTGCAGTGGGATTTTCTTCTCAGTCAGCATGCTCCCGGAAACGTATGATATTGTTGATAAAGCTCCTCTCGCGACGATAGCTGAAGATTAAGATAGATAAGACTCACAAATAGACACATCATGCTTTTCAGAATACAATTTAGTTATAGGACTTCCAAATTATAGCAGTTAAGTTTTGATGTTCTGTCTTTGAGCCTAGTTTCCTACACTTCTAGTCCACAGAGTGCATTGCATAACAAAAATGTTAGCTCTGCAAAGGTCACCTTCATAAGCTCCCTATTAACTTACATGATAAATGCTGCTAGCATGAAACTGGTGATTCCCACTAAGAAGTGACAGCTAAATGATTTCCAGAAGTCATCCCGATCCAGAAATATCTTTTCTGAAATTAGAGTGACTACTCCAGAAAGAAGCAGAAAGGTCCAACCAGAGGGCAGGCAGCTACCGAAAGAAAATGAGGATGAACCCTGAGAAAAAAATCCAAAGAATAGTAAAGCATCAGGAAAATTATTGGTTTTGCTGATATAAAGCAAAATAATTTCACAAGCTTAGCAAATACCTGGAAATAGTTCCTGATGAATACTGCTGAGTAAGCGATCCTTAAAGCCATATCTTTCAACAAGTCAAGGAACTAGCGGCAACAAGTTTTAGATATCCTTAAGGACAACTTGGTTCACACAGTACCAAAGATCTAGAGAACCGCTCATACACTTCCAACTCTGGACACAGATGACTACAAGTGCTTGTTGCCTTTCATATTTAGCAGATAGCCGTTTCAGTTTTGGCAGCCAGCAACAACAATAATGCTATAGATGCTTGCACGCTACTACTGCTGTAACTTTGCTACTAACTGCAAAAACTCAATAGCAATCAGCAGTGAAACACATACCTTCTCATGCAATATGGCTTTCAGACTATCATCACCAAAGTGAAAACCAAACTCTATTTGGCCTAGTTCTTCTACAGTTCAACGTATTACAATATTCCTGAAAATAGTTCTTTTATCTAAAAATGACAGATTATGAATTTGCAACGTGAAAGATGCTGATAAATGAAATATGCAACCCTATGATGTGTGGTACATGATATTCACCATCCCCAACAAGCTAATCAGAACACACCACCAAACTGCAAGGCCTTGCCTTATTTCTGAACCAAAATCTGCAGTGCGAACACTGATCATCAATTTTCTTTTTTTAAATAAAGAAGCAAACACTGTCGGAATATTAGGAAAAAACGAAATCTAATACTTTAATGCATCATGAAAGGATACTCAAAGAATTTGCTAAAATCAACCCAATTGCACCAACTGAACGTATAAGAGAAACATTCAACACCAGGTAAATCAATGAGAACACAAGCAAGGAATCATTTGAGCGCTTGAGTTGAATCTCATCTGCGACCGCATGCAAAAATGCTTCAGATGTTCCTGCACCAAAGACAAAGAAAAACTTGACAATTTCAAAATAGTATCTGTAGACCTTAAGGGTGGTAAAGCTAAACAAAACTTTAGTTGGTCAGGATAAATTCAACATATCATCTTCACAAGGTGAAAGCAAATATAGCGCAAATCAGTGGAACAATCTTTTGGGCACATCATTGCAATTAATAACGCAGGTTGCAAAATGCTTGATTGTAGATCTCAGCTACTTGAAACAGAATATATAAGCTTTCCATAAGTTATATAAAAAGCAATAAGCCTCCTTATTAGAAAAATGTAAAAGGAATAAACGGATTCATAAATGATCAAATTATTAAAATCAAAGTTGTATGAAAAAGTGCGTTAAGACCTCCAATAATAATTCATAAAGGCAGTGGGGTTAACGGTGTTGCAGTAGCATAGTACATAGCTGCAATACATCACTACAAGGATTTCTAGGTAGTTTCTGGAACGTCAAGGATTTATAATCCACGAATTAAAAAGATTAAGGATGTTGGGATTTTTGTTTCTGATCATACAGGTATTTGCTGCATTTTAATTGGAACGTCCTGGTTACCCTCCATGAGCAAGAAGACAGTGCCCTGTCCTCAAAGGGACAAAAACACAAAAGATGGCATATTCCAAAAGAAACTTGCCAATAGTTTCATCCCTACCAACAAAAGTCAGATAAAAGTCACCAATTTCAAAAGCATGCTTCAAGATTGTATCACTTCAATAATACTGAACAACAAAAACGACTGGTGGATAAACTTGGCCTGACCCAGTTAAGAGCTTCAGCTCTGCTTTGCCAAAATTTATCAGAAAGCTCAATAACTGCATCACTCGCAGAAATTTCAAACATGAAAAGTATTCTTATCTAAGAAACTTTGACCGTGGAGGCTGCAGCAGTAAAGTTAATTACAAAATCAAACACATTAACTGATTAAAATAGAAGCCAAAGTTGGGAAATGCAATCTTCAGTTCTTCACAACCTTTTTTCCATATATAAACAGCTGTCTCCACATCATTATTTACTGAAAGTGACGTTTCAGCAGACCTGCTTAATTATCATCATAAACTGCTGCTTGCTTCATAAAATGATCCTCAACAACTACTACAATTACACCTTGGTCCCAAATAAGTTTGGATCGGTTATATGAATTTTATTTACCACGTTACTCTATTTAAACTCATATCATGCCAACTTCCTAACATAATCCCGTTGCTAAAAGTAGTTTGTTTGTAAGTTTTTGACATTCTCCGCCCTTATTTACTGAGAACTATAGGTGAATTAGGTGCCAAGTATTACATTTGAGCGTATGGCAGTGTTATCAAAGGCGAAAAGCGCAAAAAAACTCTATGGCCCGTTGGGGCTTTAAGCGCAAATAAAGCGTGTGCTTTAATGAAAGAAGGCGCAATTGGAGAAAAAGTAAAAATATGTATATGCAGTCCAAGACCAATAATTATAAGCATGAATAACAAATATATGGACAAAATAAATTGAAAAAAAATTACTATAAAGTGAAATATCAATTGTTCAGTGTCGCATTTTCAGGATTACACTCATTGGCAAGGAAAAACATGCCTTAGAGTCTTCATGCGACACTGAAGCGCCCGCAAAGCGAGGCGAAGCGCTCAACATGTTTTCAGCCTCGCTTTAGGGCTTAAGCGCGCCTTTGACAACTCTGGCGTATGGAAGTAAATCAGCTCCAATTCATGTGCTGTGGCCCGGTTATAAATACACAGGAACCACAGAAGCACCAATAGATATGAGCTGCCGAAACTTGAAATCAACAGAGTTAAGAAAAAGCCAAAACCCCATAATATTTCATGATCAAAAGTGTTTCGTTTCAAGTCACAACATCAGCATATGGGAGGACGAACTAGAAAACCTATAGTAAATAATCAAGTTAACTAATAAAATTAAATCTTAAGCACCAAAAATAATTAATGAAAAGGAAGATAGAAATAGGAATAGTTCGGGACCTTCCAAAAATATTTCACAGTTGTTGAGGGGGTCCCTCGACTTTCAGTATTACAGAAAGGTTTCAGCATGGAATTTCTTTTGCGCTCACGTGGCCTTATTCACATAAAATATGGAGAGAAGGTCCTTTCAATATGGCCTCATAGTGAAATTATCTCATGATAATACAAATGAATCATACAAAAACAAAGGAGAACCTACTCAAATCGTCAGTGTTTCCTTTTCTGTCTAAAGTCTTGAATAGAATTTTTCTCATGGATCACTCTAGACAAGGATGACACGGTTTATTATCTTATTTAATCGGTATTCCTATCAATTTGTTTCATTAACTCTAATTGGTTTTAGTTATTATATGAGAAATCACTGTTAGAAATGATAACTACATAAGTTTTTCATGGAAGTCATCATTTTCTAATTAATTATTCAATAATCGCTTAGTTCAGATATTATAATTGATTTCTATTATGAAAACCAAGCACGCCCTTACCATTCATAGCTAAAAGAATCACATAGAGGCAATAGTATCGTAGAGCTGTTGAAGCTTCTCCGTCACTCCACTTGCGACCATACAGCAATCTGATGAGAGAATAGGAATAGCTAGGGCCAAAGGCCATGACCACCAAACCTACAAGACAAACAGTTTTGAAAATGAAGATAAGCTATTTGGAGTCTAATTCATTTTTTGAAACCTAAGAACCAAAATGAAAGAAAAGTTTACCAAGTTTTTCCATGTAATAAGTACAAGCAGCAAGTGAGACATATCGTGTGTCAATTTATTGTTCGAGCATACTTATCAAAAAGAAAAGAATTAGTTTGAAGCATATGGTAATGATGCTGATAAACCAAGCAAAATGCCTAAGCAAGAGCAAGTCTAGAGAACATATTCTGGAAGCTTCCTATTTCAATGACAGTCAGAAAAAAGTCTACTACACATTTTAGAGTCTTAGTTAAGTCATAACATCCCAAATGCTGAGTGATGTACATCAGCCTCTATCTTTTGAGGCTTTCAGGTGTTCTTTTTCTCTTAGGTAGACTGTGAATTTGTCACCACAATAGTTGCGTGCCCGAAAGTAGATGTTTTAATTCATGTTCTTTTTAGTTTCAAGATTCAGTAGTCCATTCTACTCACGAGAAAGGTCCCTTCTGCAATAAAGATTCGCAAAGCAGATGATTGAGTTTCGAAAACTAAAGAGTAGCAGAGAGCTTTTTTTGGGCTAATGCAGAAAGAGGTTTTTGATTCAAATTATCATAATGGCACCAACAAGGTGCTAATTTAACTTTACAAAAGATTTCATCTTTAGAGCTCCCAAAAAAATTCATAAAAGTGTCTAAGCAACCTAAATTTTTCTGTGGGAATAAGAAAAATGCTTAAATAACAATGCTTTACTCTGAATAGCTTGTCCTTCAAACACCTCATATTTCTCTTTCCAAATAACCATATGATGCAAGGAGAAATGTCCCACATTTTTCTGCCACATTATACAGGATAGTATAGAGAGTAATTAACAATGACAGAGAGGATCCTTACACTTACTTCGAAGCAGCACTCATATTCGAAAGACTAGGTTGAATTTTTGTAAGAAAATACATCGCTACCTATGCATGTGAATCTGACATACCGTATAAGTTGTGAGAAGGTCAATGACTAGCACCCAGAATGTTTAACAGTAGAATGATTTTCAAAAAATCATGACATCATTTGTACGCTGATGTCGATAATTTGTAAAACTGGATTTGAGAATTTTTGTCAATGTTCGCTAAGATAACAGGTCTGGAAAAATTAAGACTTGGCTAAAACTACTGAAGATGTTGAACATTGTCCATCATCCTTTTTACTCATTTAGTAACAAGCTTCTAAATTCATGAGCCAGTAAGACAAGTAAAGGTAGGAAATCACGAGTCCAGCTCTATAGCAACAATGATTTCCAAAACAGATGCACAGATGCAATAGATAAAGAAACAAATAAGTAAAAAAGAGGGAAGAGCGGTGCACTAAGCTGCCGCTATGCGCGGGTTCGGGGAAGGGCCGGACCACAAGAGTCTATTGTACAAATTTAATAAGTAAATAAATAAACAAATAAATTAGAGCAAGTTATGAAAGACGTCATAGTTACCTATTAGTAAAACAAGTTTCAAAGCCTCAGATAAACTTTTTCCCAGTTTCTTTTGCTTCTGTGTGTGTTCACCTGTCAAATTAGTGAAACAGCTGAGGCACCAGCAAATTGCCACTTCCAATTGAATGAACAGAAGAAAGACAGTCAGCATTAAGTTAAAAATTTTGTTTATAGCTTTGTGGTGGCTAAAAACACCAATAATGCAATATCAAAGCTAAGGTTAAGTAAACGCTAGCAAGTTCGGATACAGCATCAGTTTCTGTCATCAAGTCAAAGAAGCTTTTTAAGGAAACCAAAATGGCCTAGAAATTGAGATCCTGGAAGAGGTTAAGTCTGAAAAGTGCACAGTACACATTCATGCTATAAGATAACCGGGTTCATTGAAGTAATGAACCAAGCAAAATTCTGTTAAAGAAACAAATACATCAAGTAGCATCAGGAAAAAAAAAGGAAAAAGAAATAGTCTTGTTGGTTGTTAAGGTTAAACAAAAAGATAAGCTCATTTATCTATTTCATAGCTTCTGCGCAAAATCCTGAAAAGTCAAACCAGAAATATAAGACATGCCAACAACTAGTAAAAACCAGTATAACCTTTGGTGCAAAAGTATTTCTTAATAGGCATGGCATCACTTGAGGAAACACCATTCTCTCTGTGTCTTGTCTTTCAATAAGGCATGAAAAACTTCCATAGGAGCCAGTCAATATCATGTTAAGAGCATGATCTGTAAGGGCGAAAAGAGGTAGGTATTTGTCATTTCCCTGTTTGGTAAGTAAGTAAAAATGGGTCATCTAACCTCCCAAATCTAGACTGACGAATTCTTATATCTTTTACGTCCCTTAAAATTGTGTGTCACAATATATGAACAATAATCCAACTACGGAACTAACTTCATGAATTTCTCTCTTCTTGCCCTTCCCCTCCCCCTTGTGAAACCAAATTGGCATTACTCACCACGATAACAACTAAGCAAGATTTAGAAGAACATACAAATTGAAAAATAAAAAAAAATTAGGTGAAGTCCTATAAACAAGAAGAGTCCTATAAGAGGAAGGCGAGAAAAACCTGATGCAGACCTTGCAAATGTAGCATATGAACTTTCTTCAAATGGGAGAAACACCAGCCTAACCACTAAGCTGCCTGAAAAATCAATTATATGTATCTGGTAAAAAGTATGACATGTTTAAGCTGTAAAAATAGCACGGGCTAGCCAGTTTTCGGACTGGTCATTCAAAAATAGTCAGCGTTTGCAAAGTCATTGAAAAATAGCCACTATTTTGCTGCAACACGAAAAGTTCCAGCATAATATACTGAAGATCGGTGCACCTGTGCATGAACTTCCAGCATATTATGCTGGAACTCCAACACGCGGAAAGTTCCAGTATAATATACTGGGGATTGGAGCACCGGTGCTCCAAGCTCCAGTATATTATGCTGGACCGGTATATTATACTGGAACTCCAGTATATTATACTAGAGATATTATACTAGAGTTCCAGTATAATATACTGAAACTCAATTATAGTATACTCGAGTAATTTTCCGGATTTTGAATAGTGTTTTCGTTCAGATTTCTCTTTTCATGAAAAGTGGCTAAATTTCGATTACTTTTGATACTGCGGCTATTTTTGAATGACCACTTGTAAATTTGGCTATTTTTGAATTTCTCCCGTTTAAGCAATATGCTGCTTTGTTAAGAAATCATACCTAGTTTGTCTACAAGCCCATATACTGCTTGGTTATATGGTGTGTCCAACCACACAAGAACCATCTTTTCTCCTTCTTGAAGAAGCAACTTTCGGAAAGATTGAAAGGTAAACAACACACACATTTTTGAAAGCTGCTCATCAATGCCTCCATTTCCTACACTAGAAAGGTATCGACTGTCAAATAAATTAAATTCCAGTCACGAGAAGAAAAGAACTGTCAACATAAGAGAAGAGGCAGAGCGATATTGTGAACAAAGTTTAAAAATTGTATAGCCAAACCAAAGGTAGGCTTCCATTCATTCCTTTGTATTTCTTGTAGCCAAGTACCCATCCACCCCCACTTCCAAAAGAAGAAAAAAGCTCCATTCTCATAAAAGGTTGACTTGTTTTCTTTAGGACCACTCCCTCCCTCCCATACATATATATATATAGATAGATAGATAGATGTTTTTGTGTTTTGTCTGTAAATCTGCTATAAGCATCAGCCTGTGCCTTACTTTACATATCACTTATCAAAGAAAATATGAAACGTATAACATGCATGTGAAACAACAGAGGAGTAAACATTAGAATTCTTACCCGAAAGGAAAGAGATCAGAACTGCTATACATGTGAAAAAGAAGAAAGTAGCCCCAGTAGCCAAAGAACACACATGCTCCAAATGCGACTTGCGACAATGCAAATACAATTGCTTTCTCCTGAAAGTAAGAAATCCCAATCTCAATTTTCGTATATTGCTTTCTCCGGAAGGTTTGATACTGTAATTTTCAATGTTTGTCACCACAACTAAACTGAATTAAGTTCTGGCGTCCCTGCAAGTAAACAACTCATGCAAGGGCATGGAACAGTTATGCGCAGAGTTTTATGAAAAATCATCAGATTAAATAAGACGAGGGACTACAGAAGATAAAACTCATTCATCCACCAGAAATGGTGGACCAGAATACTTCTATATCAAGTTTAAGTTCGAGTGTCAACACTATTCAGTCAAGCAGCAAATACATGCCCGCAGATGTACCAATCAAAGGAATCATGTCTTTCAAATTTAATTATGAAAGGAAGAATGCATAAAATATGGCATGAGGGGGGTACATTACTGAAAGCCACCAAATATTTACTGTACTGGAAGCTCCTTCTTGTGATTGAAATTAACAGAAGCATCACGGAGATGCAATTAAGTACAAAAGTAGGGTCCTTTTCCAATAAAGTCCATCAGAGATTTACACCACTTATATGTTTAAGATTACACCATAAACTAGATTAACTAAACATTAGCCTTCAAACTTGTAGACGTGTGGAGAATCCTTCAAAATATTGTTCTTGCACACTTTCAACGGTCAAATTGGTGTTTCATCAAAGTCACTTTTTAGGACTAAACTTCATAAATTAATGCAATATAATTACTATTCATAATATAACTCAATCCTCAAAAGGTATATTATGCCATTGAGCAACAATTCCATCTCTGCATAAATAATTTAAGGCAGTAATTCTTGTTATAAATGAACACAATTGACTAACAGTAAACTCACTTAAACTTTAAATAAAGATAAAATTTAAATCCGAAAACTACAAAAGATAAATAATGAAGATGATCAATAGTTGTTTACCATGCCAGGTAGCTTTACAATGAGCATGTAGGTAGCTATACAACGTGAAAGGGTAGCTGCACTTTCAACTATCAGACGCAACTTGAGGAGAAGCAAATTCTGAGATAAGATGTAAAAGGGTTCGGCTAGTAGCTCCAATATACATGCAAAACCTGCTCGATGGCAATAATATTTCCAATAAAAATGAAAAAGTCAGACAAGAATTTTTCCAGAAAATTCACAAAATCAACTTCAGGGACAGTCCAATACATGATACATTCAAGTCTCGAACATCCAACCAGATGTAAGTAGGGAAAAAACGGTTCTAAGCAGGTCCAGATTATGTTAAACTCACATTGAAGTCAAACACATACAGCACATGAATAACAATTTTAGAAGGGCATACATACAAACCCTCACAAGTAACAGTACAAAAGCCGAAAACAGAAGCAACCATGGAAACATAGTTTTTTTTTTTTTTTTTTTTTAAGGAACCATGGAAAGTTTAATTTTCCTGGCTCACATTNAAAAAAAAATTAAAATCTCTAAAAAAAAAATTTTTTTTTTTTTTTTTTTTTTTTTGATAAGGAACCATGGAAAGTTTAATTTTCCTGGCTCACATTGATAACCAGCTCGTACAATAGGCACACAGCACAATGCTTTAAAAGACTGAATATCAAAGTTTAAGCTCACCATTTATCCATATAGCCTGTGCATATTGACTAGAATAACTTAGTTCTTGCCACCATAAAACAAAAAGGCATCCCGCAAATGTGACAATTATTCCCAAAGGGAGGGTCATCCATGCTACTTTCAACAGTTTTGCTGCATTTTCTCTCAGTGGTCCGCCACTGCAATTTAAAGACAGTTACTTCCTTAAACTTCAAAAGCAGATCCAATATGTATATTTATTTATTTATTTCTAATGGAAGTTTTAAAGAAGAAAATGAATGTCAGAAACAAAAGATAAAAGAACCTTCATGTACTCATCTTGCCGGAACTACACAATGTCGAACCAGATAGACTACACCCTCTATTTGCTTAACGTAGGGGTCTGTTAGCTAATTGAAGTTTATATTAGGAGTGCCATCTAAATGGTCAAACATCTGAAATTTGGTTTCCTAAAATGCCGTATCCTCTTGCCATGTCTCACATATTTATTTTGAGAATTCAAAACCTTAGCTCAAAGACCTCTAGAAAGTTTCATGCTTATCCACATTGTCACAACTAATGGAAGTCCTTCTCCAGAAAGGACTTTTACATTGTTTATGTCGACGCTGAGAAAAAGTAACAGGAAAATGCAAAACCAAGTGGATGATTTTACAGGCTTGTTGAGCTCTTTGCAATCTTTGGCAATACACCTACCTGGTACTAGTATAGTACAAAATAAAGTAATGATATTTTAAAGAAGTTATAATCTGGAGATTAGTTTCACTCCTATTCCAATTGGTAAACAACAAGCATAATTAGGTAATGCGGATCACATAAAACAGATTTTCAAAATCTCACAGCAAAAGTATAAAAGAACATTTTATTGACTATAATGATAACAGCTTGACACAAAATATATGCTTACTACACGAGATGAGTGCTGAACTCTTTAATTTCAATATAAAGAGAGAGAAAGAGTTGCAACAGGCTTCTATTGATTTGATAATTTTATTTATTGGAACTAAAATAAATTCTGAAATGAAATACAAAGAACAAAACTAAAAGAAGCATAAAGAAAACATCCAATAGTACCAATATATGTCGGCCCTCATGCATGCTCGCCTGAAGCCCTCTCGACTAAGAAAAAGCACACAAGTAATGAACAAGTGAAATTGTACAGCATACAACTGCATGATGCACAAAGAAGTGTTAGACATCTCATGTACATAAAACCAAGAAGTCAGGTTGAAAAGTACAATAAAACATATGAGTTAATTGATAACATGTTGAACTCACATCACCACAAACATCAAACAAAATTATGGTGAATCGATATGGTACATGTCAACGTAGATGCTGTATTGTCTAGTTCATAACCAATCAGTCACAAAAGTTTATACAAGAAAAAGAGAAGAAAACAACTTAAAGCTTACAGCAAGAACAAGTGAGAGATTTCTTCTCATTCTTTAATCCACCTAATTTAGTTGACTTCTCCCTATTCTCGTATTTCCATCATTCCATGGAGAGGCTGCTATCTTTTGTAATTCAAATTAAAATAAACCTAGTAGCACCAATACCTAAATAAAGTAACTACAGAAAACTAGAACATACTTCAACTACTATTTCAGAATATACCCGAAATACTAACTCTGAGAGAATGACCAATACATACTTTCTTTTGTTCAAGTTTGATCACCTGTTCGGGCTCACAAACTTCTATTCAATATAACATAATATGAAATACCAAGAAACGAATAACAATTTCCCTTTTCTAACTTTTACATATAGTAATCTTTCCAAATGTTGTATTCTCACCCCAAGAAGAGTACAAAGTAAGAAGAAACAACTGCAAACCAACTTATTAACAAAATTGCACCTACAAATACATTGACATATACAAGAAGCAACAAAAACAACAAAGCTTCAATCCATAAGGATCTTCAAATATTCATATTTTTAAAACGTGATGTCGGAGCCAGCTTGAGGGCACCTCAACTATTACATTTGGTACCTGCAATCTCCCACCACCTATCAACCCAGGTACCAAGTAACTCTGTCTACCAAGTCTTAGACAAAAGAGAAGAAAAGAAATCACTTGGCAGTTATTGTGTCCGCCAGATTTGAACTCTGGTCTCTAAGGACCAAGGTTCAAATTTGCGCTTTTAAATATAGTCATATACATAAAACAACAGAAACCACAAAGCTTCAATCACGAACTAGTTGGGTTCGCTTATAAGAATTCTCCATATTCATTTTTTATAAAGGTGGTGTCGGGCTAGCTTGAGTACGCCTAGACTATTCCATTGGATGAGAATAAATCACATAGCATTTGCCATCTATCTATCAAGGACCAAGGTGTCCCCACTTCATTGACCGCTATGACACACCCTTGGATGTTGAATCCTCTAAATTAATGCTACTTTATATTTCCAGCAAAAAAAATTGTTTTATTCGGGTTCATTCATACCAATGCTCGCTAAATTGTCTTTTAAATTTGCAAAACACCTTCTAATTGGATCACATACTATACAAAAACAAAAGTACAAAAAAAAAACGTATGTTATATAAAACAAGGGTTAAAATAGAATAATACCGCATAGTCTTCTTCAGTGAGGTGCCGAACGATCCAAGAGTTGAATATGAATGGTATTCCCCTTGATAAAAATTGAGTTGCTACACATATGAACACATTACTGAACAAACAATGCTAAAAAAATATGAAAATTGAATAAATATAAGGTGAGAAGGAAAATTACTGACCTAGCAAGTACTTGAATGTGTGAGACAAATTCGCCGAGCGGTCTCCATTTTCAGTTGATTGAGAAGAAGATTTTGACATTGCCTTCTCTCTATGTCGAAAAACGCAATTTGATTCCAAGGTTAAGTAGAATTCCTCCAAATAAACCGGTTCAACTACACACTTTATATGTCAAAAAATAATATTGAGGGCATTTACGATTAAATAGGTGTTTGCAACAAATTTATGCTGAGAAAAATAAAACTCAAGTCAAAAACAATTATAAAGAAAAAAGATTTTATTGATAAATATTATAGGTTACAACTCTATTTATTACTTGATTCTTCCCTCCGATTTACTCTACGTGATTCGAGGGCCTTAAAGGCATATTTCTCGAACGTGGTACTTTAAGCAAGACATATTTGACATGTCTTTGATCGCTTAACGAATATTCCAAGAATTTTGTGGAATTTCGGAGATCTCATATTTGATATCTTTATGCATATTTTGAAAGTTTACGGAATTGACATATATAACCTTAATTATAGGCATGAATTAGGGTTTGGGTGAAGTAGCCACCAAGTAACCCGAATACACTCCTAATATTTCAAGAGTTGTCTTGAATTGAAGATTTATCTTGATCTGTTAAAATTTTAATGTCTACAATAAGTTAAAGTTTCAATGTCTACAATAGGTTAGGATCATTTTTAACACAAAAAATAATATGGAAGGATGGTATTTTAGGCCAAATTCAATATTTTGGGACCATTTTTTACCATTTGATGTAAAAATATGGGAATTATAAAGTATAAATACACCATAAGTTTTTATTGAGTTCTCTTTGGAACTTCTACTTAACACCTTTCGGTTTTGTAAATAATAATATTAGTATTTGAGTGTGGGCTGGCATTTTTAAAGCTTGAGTAATGAAGATAAAATGACTTATATCGGATGAAGCTCATTCGGACCAATCGACACAGCGTCATTCAGAGGAGTAATGATATGATTGGAGGTGACATGTCTATCCTAATTGTAGCGTCATTTAACGTTACGATCCAAAATTCACTAGTCGTGATGGCATTTAATTCAACCGATTACGCCAGCCAATTAACAGTTAACACAATTCTAATAAAATAGGGATGATCAACAAATAATATATCTGGATTTCATATAATATCCCAAGGACTGGTAATACAAGTCAGGAGCTATCAAGGCTGGATTATTGTAAAAATTGATATGAAATAAATACAATTTCTATTTGAAATGTACATAAACAAAATTCAACTCTAAAACTACCCAGGGACAAGTGGTAGCCACACCCGGAAGGCACGGACATCTTCAGAGTCAGCTCATGTCATCCACTGCAGCTCTGCTCCAAGATTTGCACACAAGGTGCAGAAGTGCAGTATGAGTACAGCCAACCTCATGTACTCAATAAGTATTTTGACTAACCTCGGTGAAGTAGTGACAAGATTTTTTAGTTAAAAGTTTCTCACTGACATCACGTGTGCAGTAAACTAACAATAGAACAATATTATAACATAACAGAAAAGGGTACAAGAAATAAATATGTGAAGCAATAAATAATTACTAGAAGAAATCACGATTATTATTCCTCAATATCACGACCAATCCTTTCCTTAGAGTGATAACCAACAAACTGTTGTAGTAAATTCATAACTTTCATAGTGTGAGAAATATACTCAAGATATCAAATCAATGGCACGGAAATACCATTCGTGCATTTATCTCATCCTCACTAAATATACGTATAATAGTACCAACCAGGTGAAAGAAATATCAATCGGTAATGACAAAGTGGAAAATACACAAGTAGCAATAACAATCAAGGCAGTACATATGGACAACGGTAATAGACTAGGTAGAAGGCATGGGAGTAATGATAGCAATTAGGAAAAAAGAATATAAATTTCACTAACTAACATGGTAGAAGGCATAGATGTAGATATAACAAACAAGAGGTAAAGCATGGTCTTTATGAGCTAACAAATATGAGGCATGAATAACTAACATGATAGAAGACTTATACGAACGTGCAACAAATAAGAAACGAGATGGATGTAGATATGACAACAAGAAGGAAAGCATGATATTTACAAGTTAAAACAGATAGAAGGCATGGACAACATAACGACAATTGAGATAGAGGATAAGGATAAAACAACAACGGCAACCATATATAAAACATAGGTACAATAGTAATAGCTCAAGGTAAAGGCATGAATATATACACAATGAAAAGATATCACAGCATAACGCATGTCCCTCGTCCTCGTCTGCACGGAAACGCCTTTCATGCCATGAATACATGCTAATATAAAAATTATGATAATGTAAATCCCTAGTCAACACCTTTGAGCCTCGAACCTTTCTCATTTGATAATCATGTTACAAGACCCGTTTTGTCATGACCCTCTCTTGGCACCCAAACTTTCTTTAACACTATTATGAAAAAATTGGCTAAAAATGTAATTTGCAGGAAAGACAAGGAACTTGAAAGAGGTATCAAGGAACAAAAAGAGAAAAGAAATGAAGAGAAGGGAAGGAGAGAAAAGGAAAGAACAAAAAGAAAAATGTAAAAAGAAAGAGAATAAGTTGAAGAGTTGAAGGGGTTCAAAGAAAAGTAAGGATGCAAAGCATGGAGAAATCAAAGAGGGAGAAAATGAATGTCAGGATCAAGAAAGAGTGATGTTAAGTCTCTCAAGTCCCCCTAAGGAAAAGAAAATGCCTCAAAGAGTTGGAAAAGCATGAGCCGAGAAAAGAAAATAGAGCGCTTAAGGAAAGACGAACCCGTTCTATCATAGCATATCCAACCTTAGTCCAAAAGCCTTCATTGCATTCCGAAAAAGCCCTACGTGATTTCAAGTCAAGTGAGCTTACATTAGTGATGATCAACATGAGGGGCAAGCCTATGGTACTTAAAATCGTACTTGCGACATTCTTTTGAGAGAGATGAGTGAACCTTTCGCAAATCTTTGAATTGGGTGCTAAAATTCTTAAGCAAGATAGGCAAACAGAGAGTAGAGGAGGAGGAGTTTGGGATCCACAATGACCTACATGAAAGAGAGAGCTTCCTTGATGATAAACTCAACTCTTGATGCTCAAGTGTCACATTAAAACTATTTGTGCATAAACGTTTAACTTGTTGCCTTTTTGATAACTCATAAGTGGTATGGGTAATTGTTGGTCCTAATTGATGTGTGAATGACTCACCTTTGTTTAGCTGGAATGGCCTTTAACTTGTGGAGGTGGGAACTAATTTATTTGCTTGAGGACAAGGAAAAATTTAAGTTTGGGGAGTTGATAAGTGGGGATTTTGACTACTTATTAGCGCCTTTTAGCTTTTGTTTTAATCCAAAAGCGTTTAATTGTGTTCAGGAAAACTAATGAAATGTGCTTAATTGCAGGAATTGCAAGATGAACTGCCGAGATGAAATCCAACTCGAGAAGGAGTAATCTGAACTTAAGGACATAAAAGGCATAGAAGGTTAGAAGTGTAGACCACATAATATCATCTACAGCCGGAGATTATGAAGAAAAAGTTAGCAGAGTTTGGTGCAAAGTGTGGTCCACACATGAATTGTGCGGCCGCAAACGCTGGGCCAGGAGCAAAGTTCAGAGAATGTGAATTCCAAGTCCATCAAAAGTGCGAACCGCACAAGAATTGTGCGCCCGCAGAAGACGTTCTATACAGCCGCAGATGTAAAAGTGCGGACCGTAGAAGAGCAAGATGCGATCGTAGTTACAAATCTGCGGACCGCAGAAAGAGTGCCTCGCGGCCGCAGATTAGAATCATGTGGCCGCAGAACCTCCCGATGGTCATTTTTGTCTTAAATTTCCAGCCATGTATAAATGGACGAGTTTCATAGTTTTAGGTCAACTTTTGACATCAGATGCTACAGTAGTCGTTTCCTTTTACTCCTTTTAGTATTTTTTTCATATTTTGAGTTATTTTAACATAGATTTTATCATTTTATCATTTTAATATTGCAATATGAGTTTAATTATCATTTCTTCTTCTATTTCTTTAATTTCAAGCATGAGTAGCTAGATTTTCACTAGGGTTGTGACCTAACCATAGTGTGTAAACCTTATGGGTGTTTTATTTAATGTTTGTTTATGGTAGGGTGTTTATTATTTAGTCTTTTCTTGCTTTTATTTGTGGAACTAATGGTTGCAAAAATTAGTTCATGCCTATTTGACTTGGTATCTACTTGAGAAAGAGAGACTTAGTCTAGGAAAGCTTGGCTAACAAGAAATTTGGTCAATCGAGAGATTGATAATCCCAATTAAAGGGTTCAACCTAGAGACAATAATAACTCTACTTGAGCTTTTATCGACAGTTGTGCTCAATACCCATTTGGACTTGAGAAAACCAAATTGGGTAAAATCAGTCTCTGACCGAGAGGTATTGAGTCGGTAATTGAGTGTTGATAGCTATAATACACCCCGATCAATAAAACAAACATTAAGGTTTATATCTCATTAGCAAACACCTTGGTGAAGGTCATAGCCCTAGGCTTTTTACAATATTTGAAAAACAACAAAAACCAATCTCTTAGTTTTATTTCTCAACTTTTCAATATTATATTTAAATTAGACTTTAACACAACCCAATTTTGTGGAAGTGTAAATTAAGATAATCAAACTCACACGCTACAATATATACTACTAAATCCCATCTATAGATCCCTACAGAATTCGACCCCAACTCTTGTTGGGTACTATTATTGCATCGACCGTTTGATAACCTTGAATTGAAGTGTAAAATTACATCAGAACAATTTTTAGTGAGGAATTTGAAGGTACGGTTTGACCAGCAACACTGAATTCCTATTTGGGGTTTGAGAATGTTGAGCCTACACAGTACTTGGAGAAGCTGGGCGATGGGAGATGTAGCTCACCCATGGCTAGCTAAGATTCTTGTAGCTCCAGGACCACCACCACCCATGGATCTCAACAGGGGTTCCTATTAAGTGGAACACCCTAACCTTCCCGGAGAAGGGATGGAAGACCTTCGTCTGCAGCAGACTAGACCCATGCCAGAATGAAACCAACATTCCTATCCCGCGGGCAGTTCAAGTCGCCTCCACCATGGCTGGGTATCCGATCAATGTGGGTGTCGTGATGTCGACCAACATGTCTATGGTCGCTAGGCAAGCTGATACCTCATACTCGTATCTTAACACCATCACTGAGTACCTTACAGATGCACGAGTGGAGCCGAGATATTTTGATATTATGGTTCGGGCTAAGAAGCCCTTCTCATGGTATTCTCTGAGGGATGTACACAACCCTAAGAGAAAGGGTCAGCCAACTATCACCATAGGCCAGTATGATGAGCCATCGATGGTACAACCGATATGCCATCCTCTTCAGTAGAGCCTTCAGCCAGTGCAGCTGCCATGCCTCCACCTTCATCCTTAGTGTTTTCCATCTCGGCTTTGAAGCCGATGCCTATGCCCTCTGCTCCACTTTCTGCGTTGTGAGTCTCCTAGACACTGGCCAGCCTCAACAACTGAATGCAGACAGCTACTGCAAAGCTGTCTGACATATCCAGTCATGTTTCAGCATAGTCATCCATTCTGGCACCTCAAATTCCCTCCGACAGTTGAAGAAACCTTGAAGAAGCTCTTGGAAAGTCAGAACATGATAATGGCCACTCTAGTGCAGCATGGGTCAGTCATAGAGGAGCTGGGAAAGAAAGTGAAGAAGATGTGGAAGTCCCAGTCCTCCAAGAAGTCAATGGACAAGCTCCGGCAACACGTTACTAAGCTTGCAGCAGCTTGAAACATTCCATTTGATATGCTGATAGACCCACACCACCCAGGCCCAAATACTACAGCACCAGCTGGCCAGTCTGAGGAGCCAGATATTGTTGTTCACACTGGCGATGTAGTACATCAGATGTTCACCAACCCAGCCACTCCCAGACTTGAGGATGATGAGATCTAATTTGATGACGCTGAGGTCGGTGCCACTGTTGGGGACACAGAGATAGCCACAGGCCATAGGGAATTTTCTTCACTCTTGCCCTATTTTGTTAAGCATTGGGACAACGCTTATTTTTATTCGAGAGGGGGTGGATTTTCTTTTACATATTTTGATGATTCTGCATTTTGATGACTTTGAGACATTTGGCTTGTAATTAACTTAATACTATTTTCTTTTTCTTTCTCATTATGTATATATTCTCTCTTCTCTCTCATTATTTATATTCGTTATATTTTCAATAGTTTTTGCTTTGTAGCTTCTTTATGTTGTTTTCTTATTAGTTAGTGTTTAACTAAGTAGCTTCTTTTTTATTTAATAGCTTCATTTTATGTTTTAGTTGATAATAAGCATATGGTTTACTCGATGCCATATTTTTTTCCAAAGGTAGTTTTTGTGTGAATGGGGTGACTCTTCCTAATAATGGATGGCGTGACAACCTTCTTAAGGGATTGAGTGCGTTTTTGCTGTTTAGATAATAATAGTAATAGTAATGAATAAAAAGACCTAGTTGAGTCTTGCTCAAAGAGTCAAACATGCTTCACTTGGTACCAACACACTTAACTACATGATTATGGTTAAAAACAAGGTTTTTGGAAAGAAATAGCTCTTATTAGTGACCGTGTGACTCTTGTGTTGACTTAGGCAATCATCGATTGGTTTAATCGAACCATAGTGATTTTCAATCTTGAATATGGTTGTTGTCGGCCCTCGACTCTATCCTCTTTAAAAATCCAGCTGCGTGAGAGGTGAGATGTTTTTTTTGCAAGTCCAAGTACCCGTGCGAATGGTCTAGAACTTGCCCCGAATGTGTTTCTAGGCAAAAGTTCAAGTTTTGCTTGGCTTGAGAAGTGATTGTAGGCTCCCCTTGACCCGCTTGAAGTTTTCCATTGCCCACCAACGCTTTTATACCTATTCAACCACTTTGAGCCTCGAATATTTCTCATTTGATAACCATGTTACAAACCTTTACCTGTTTTGTCGTGCCCCTCTCTTGGCACCCGAGCTTTCCTTAACACTCTTGTGAAACAATTGGATAAAAACATAATTTGGGGGAAAGACGAGGAACTTCAAAGACGTATCAAGGCACAAAAGAGAAAAGAAATGAAGAGAAGCGAAGGCGAGAAAAGGAAAGAACAAAAAAAAATGCAAAAAGAAAGTGAATAAGTTGAAGAGTTGAAGGGATTCAAAGAAAAGTAAGGATGCAAAGCATGGGGAAATCAAAGAGGGAGATAATGAATGTCAGGATCAAGAAAGAGTGATGTTAAGTCTCTCTAGTACTACTAGGGAAAAGAAAATGCCTCAAAGAGTTGGCAAAGCATGAGCCGAGAAAAAAAATAGAGTATTAAGGAAAGATGAACCTGTTCTATCATAGCATATCCAACCTTAGTACAAAAGCCTTTATTGAATTTCGAAAAAGCCCTACGTGATTTCAAGTCGAGTGAGCTTACATTAGTGATGATTTACATGAGGGGCAATCCTATGGTACTTAAAGCCATAACTGCGACATTTTTTTGAGAGAATGAGTGAACCTTTCGCAAATCTTTTGATTGAGTGCTAATATTCTTAAGAGATAAAGGCAAATGGAGAGTAGAGGAGGAGGAGTTTGGGATCCAAAATGACCTACAAGAAAGAGCGAGCTTCCTTGATGAGTAAAGTCAACTCTTGATGCTCAAGTGTCACATTAGAACTATTTGTGCATAAAAGTTTAACTTGTTGCCTTGTTGTTAACTCATAAGTGGTGTGTGTAATTGTTGGTCCCAATTGATATGTGAATGACTCACCTTTGTTTAGTTGGTATGGCCCTGACGTGGGAACTAATTTAGTTGCTTGATAACAAGGAAACACTTAAGTTTGGGGGAGTTGATAAGTGAGGATTTTGACTACTTATTAGCACCTTTTAGCTTTTGTTTTAATCCAAAAGTGCTTAATTGTGTTCCCGAAAACTGATGAAATGTGCTTAATTGTAGGAACATTTCAAGATGAAATATCGAGATGAAATCCAACTCAAGAAGGAGTAATTTTAACTCAAGGAAATAAAAGGCACAGAAGCTCAGAAATGCGGTCCGCAGAATATCATCTGCAGTCGCAGATTATGAAGGAAAAGTCAGCAGAGTTTGGTGCAGCCGCAAAAGCTGGGCCAGGAGCAAACATTCAGAGACTGTGCATTCCACGCATAAGAATTGTGTGGCTGCAGAAGACGTTCTATGAGGTCACAGATGTAAAAGTGCGTACCGAAGAAGAACAAGATGCGACCGTAGTTACAAATTTGAGAACCGCAGAAAGAGTGCTTCGCGGTCGCAGATCAGAGTTATGTGGCTGCAGACTTTCAGCCCTGACAAGTTGAAGAATTCTGCAGACCTCACATGGAATAGTGCGTCCACAGAACCTCCCGAAGGGTATTTCTTTCGAAATTTCTAGCCCTGTATAAACAGACGAGTTTCACAAGTTTATGTCAACTTTTGACATCACCAAGTATCAGATCCGATATGCAACAAAGGAATCGAACGATGAGGCCATGAGTACAAGCATGGATCAATTAGATGAAAGGCATGAAGCCACCCTTGTCCAGTTGGTCGCTCAAAAATAGCGGATTGAAAGGTATTACAATCGAAGGGCTAACTTTTGATACTTCAATATCGGGATTTGGTACTAAGGAAGGTCATATTGAGCACCTGAAACCCGAACGAAGGGAAATTAGGGTCGAACTGGGAAGGACTGTACCAAATTATCGAAATTACCGGAAAGGGATCCTACAAACTCGTAACAGTGGACGGTGAGCAACTACCGAACAACTGGAACATAAATCACTTGAAGCGATAATACTGCTAAGTTACGGCCCCGTTCTTTATTTTATTTACATTTTAAGCTAATGTTGGCAGGTAACCAACAAGGGACGATACGAGATTTTAGGTCCGAAAGCACGCGTTACACTCTTTTTCCCTTGAATTGGTTTTGTCCCAAATGGTTTTTTCGGCAAGGTTTTTAATGAGGTAACAAGTAAATAGTTTTGACTTAGAATTGAAGTCCGACTACAAATCGGTGATGATGATCACAACAACATTCAAGGCCTCTCTTTGATCAACCAAATTACTAGGGGCATTACCCTCGGATATCGACTTTAACAAGGAAAGAGACTTCGTGATTGAAGGGTTTCAATCGATAGGATTTATTGTTAGGGCCATGCCCACATAGACTGCTCAAACCCTGGCACGAATCATGTATACCTGTATAACTATTATGCACAAGAATAAAAAGAAGTCTCTTTCTTGCGCACAAACATCTTGTCCTTTCAAATTTTTCTTGCATTTCTTAAGGAATTTCCTACGTCCGGTCCCCTAAAGGAATTGAGCCCAAGGTCCACCTTAATCCGAGTTTTAACAATCACTCTCACTTGGGGACTGCCGTCCAAAAACAAACTCGGACGGTCCGAGCTATCAGACCTCAAGGGAATAAGACCTATTAGGAAACGCCCGAATTTCAAAGGTCACGGCCACCCCCACTCGGGCACTGTTATCTTAGGTAATCCCGAATAACTTGGGACAACAAGACCATTGGGATACACCCCAACTAAAAAGTCTATTGCCATATTAACACATCTCGGAGACGTCCGGGGCCCGTAACGAAAACAAGGCCTTCAAAACATTTCACAACTGGTTCTAAAGGCTACCCTCGGCAAATTATGATCTAAACTACTTTGGGAAAAAGTTTCCGGTAATATCTAACCCCCACAATGCCTTAAAATAAAATAATGTTAAAGGCAAGGTTAGTTCGAACTTCCAAACGTAACCTAATTGTTTCATGCTAAGGCATTTCGATCTTTGCAAATACAAAATAAAAAAGCGAAGGGAAAATTCAAAAGTTTTGGAAAGGAAAAGCCTTATATACATATTAAAAATTCTTTTTACAAGGGCCAAATAACCCCGATGCAAGTTTTTTTACAATAACCGAATGGCCTCAACAAAAGGGTGATACAAAAAGCATAAGACAAAAACATCTAAAAAGGGTCCTAAGTGGCCTAGTCTTTGTCGGGGGCCGCATCATCGCCTTCGGGGTCTCCGTCACCCTTGGACTCCCCCAAATCTTCATATCCCTCAGAATCTTCCTCCTCGGAATAGGCTAGCTTCGTGGCCTTGACTTCGAGCACCTTGGCATGCTCGATCTCAGCTAATAAATAAGAACTCCGAGCACGAACTCCCTCTAGGGCCTCCCTTCGGGACTGCCACTTTGTATACTTAACTATATTTTTTATTAGGTCCTAAGCCGCCTCGGTATCGGCCTTGTGCTGAGCCACGCTCTTACTAGTTTCAGCCTTGACCACGACGACCTGTGACTTGCCCGCCTCAAGCTCCTCGACCTCTGACTTGCCCGCCTCGAACTCAGCTGCGAGTGGAGCTCCTCGATCTTTTTGTCCTGCACCAAGGCCTTTTCCTTTGCAGTCCGAAGTTGGACCTCCACCGAAGGCAATTTTGCCCGGGCGGTCTCCTTTTTCGAGGCCAAGCGATCCATGTTTCTTTTCCATTCTTTAGCCTCAGCATTTACCACATTCACATCTACCTGGAGTTGCTCGATGTAGTCAAGTTTCTTTTGAACCTGTGGGTTCAGACCTTTAGCCACTGTGTCTAACTCATCTTCACTAACTTCAAATACTCTTCTTACCTGCTCGACCAAGTCGGCATGCTCGTTCCGAGCTGTTTCTAGCTCAGCTTGGAGTTTCTTACTGAGAATCTTGTAAGCATCCCTCTTCTTAGTGAGATATCAAATCTCGGCCGCATGATGGTTTAACTCTTTTCGATATCGGAGAAAAGTCTCGTGATGAAGTACCGAGGCCTGCAATCAAAAAGAAAAAAGTTATGATTGTTTACGACTTAATCTAAGTACGTAATAAAGAGGCATTCAAATATATCCAATTTAATGCCTGTGGTGCTTTGTTGAACATGCAGGGTGCCTCCACCTCGTTCATTTTGGCTTGATTCTCTTCGGTCACCGGACACCGAAGATAACTGGAAACCGTACGGGGACTGAAAAGATTCGGGCATCCTCTGGAATAGACATAATAATCGACCGCTTCCAGTCAGGATTTGCACTCAGAGTTGTTAACTGGTCGACTAATTTCGGACTAGAGGAAGGTCCGTCGGTCATCGAAGACGGACTCTTTCTTGAAACTGGTAAGTCACCCAACCTGATGATGTCCTCCGTGGCGGTAGGGTCTAGACCGTTAGAAAAGTTTTGAAATGGGTTTGCCACCCCTTGGGGACCTTCGCTGAGGTGGACTTTCAGCGTATGAGCCTCTTTGATCATGGAGTCAACAAATGAAGGTGACTCGGAGAGATCTATCACTCCAAGTACATCTTTCGGGGCATTGTCCTATGCCAGAGAAACACCGGCTGCTGACTCCTTATCGGTCTCCCTAACTTGGGGAAAAACAGGCTCGCCCCTCTATGGTTCTGAGTCCTCGGCCACAACCTCTTTATCGTTCCCCCTGATTCAGGGTGATTCAGTGCTGCCTCTCTCTGATTTAGGGCCCTCTCGTCCCTCGAACTGCTATCGCACGCGGGCTACGGTTCAGAGGTTTCTTCTTCTTATTATTTAATCTCATCCCTCAACCGGTGGAGTGAGTCCGATGGGAGCTCTCGGGCACTGGTACTTTCTTTTGATTTGAGCACCAACCTCCTCCTCCATTTCTTCTTCTCAAAGCTCATAGAACTCGGAGCCCTTTTTCTTTTCTTCTCTTTATCTTACCTCGGAGCATATGGTTTGAGGAGGATATCTTTATCATCGGATGAAGGCCTCATTGCAACATATTTGGTAAGGCCTATAAAGAAACTTTAATGAGAACGATCGCAACAACACAGAGGAAACCTAAGTGTTATCCACTCAAGAGAGGAATCTCACTATGAGAACGAGCCTCTCACCGGCCCTTCAACAGCTCGCTCCATGCACGCTCAGAATATGGTTTCTGCGACACGATGCCTTCGACCCACTCCTTGAGTCAAAGAACTGCATCCGGCATTCGAACAACATCTGCACCACCACAAAACATCGGTGAGAAGGGAGGAAGAGGAAAAATGATGAACAAAATCTTGAAAGCAAGGTTTTTCCACTTCTTAGGAAATGGCATATGCTCGCTGGGATCAAGTCTGAGGTCTTCACTCAGACAAAGCTGCCTAACTAGCCTCGATCCGTATCTTCGTCGATGCTCGAGAAGGGGCCTTACTGGCCTGATGATCAATCTTGATAAGTCCCCTTCGATAAAGTGGGGACTATATAAGTGCATGAGATGGTCGAGGGTGAAGGGATACCCCTCGATATTGCTTACGAAAAACAAAAGACAATTACTATCCTCCAAAATGAGGGGTGGATGTGGCCAAGGGTCACCTCATACCTCTTACAAAAGGCAATAATGACCGGGTCAAAGGGACCTAGCGTGAAGGGATAAGTGTAAACACTTAAAAATCCTTCTACGTGGGTAGTAATGGCTTCCTCAGGCTTGGGTACCACTACGTGATTATTAACCCAACTGTAATCTTTCTTGGCCCCAGAAAGTATGCCCTCGGTGATCGAGCAAATATATCTCGAGACCGGCTCACACCGACCCGGTTCCGAGGAAGGATTCTAGGTCTTGAAATTATCATTGGTCGTGCATTCCTAGGGGATGAACATTTTTAGAGGAGGTTCCCGCGCCAGTTCCTAGGTAGCAGCAGATGAAACATTTTCCTCGGCAGTTAAAGATCAAGTTTGATGGTTGAGGATAAAAATAAAGTTGAAGTTCTTGCGAAAGGATTTCAGAATAGCCAAAAACTTAATACTGGGAAGTGTTGAGATTTCTAAGAAACAGGAGTAGAGAAGATTTGAATGTAAAGTTTGAATAAATTAAGAAGGGAGTATTTGAAGTCTCCAAACGACGGTTCAAATCCAGAAGTGGCAGACCAGCAACTGACGAGCATTTAATGCCATTAAGACGTGACTGACAAGACATTTTGTTCATTTTGTCATTTCTAACGCGAAGTACCGAGGAGAGAATCGGAAGCTCATATCATTTCTCGCCGTTTACTCTTCGAAAAATGAGGGGACTATCTGTATACGGTCGAAATAGGGATCTACCATTGCACAACAGATCGAGCTCGAAACACGCAAGGTTGAAGATCGACCCCGAGTCCCATCGAGGTCAGAATGTCAGATCCCGAAATCGACCCTGACCCTGGATAAGTTCAAGGAAACATTGCAGGTAATAAACAAAAAAACACTGAAATAACAG
Source organism: Nicotiana knightiana (assembly GCA_005239525.1). Taxonomy (NCBI): domain Eukaryota; kingdom Viridiplantae; phylum Streptophyta; class Magnoliopsida; order Solanales; family Solanaceae; genus Nicotiana; species Nicotiana knightiana. Next base: position 37,337 of record ML418712.1, on the reverse strand, counting down.
AAGGATGAAATATCCATAACCCGTCTAATATTTCGGCAAGAATCTCGGCACGTATCAGTAAAGAATTGGCAAATCAGCAAATCAGGAGATTTTTACCTTTTATAAAATTGTACCTAAAGTAGGATTCCTCTAATATACAAAGGGGAGTATGATTACCTGTAAACCACACTATAACATGCATCCCAAGGTAATATATTGTGATTTCTAGCTTTTATTATCTTGTTATTCTGTTCCAACATCGATAAAAGCATTTTTGACTCGAGGGTGATTAACCTTCCAAGGATAAGATTATTCAACTTGTGTGGTTTGCATTTACTTTCTCAATATTTATTTTAATTTAGATTTGATTTCTCATTTCGTATCAAGTGGATCACGTATCTTAAAACCACGTATAAATTTAATTGTTATCCAATTTTGAGGGTAAACATGGTTCGGATCGGACGTGATGGTTTGAGGTGGTATTACAGTTTCATATTAGGAGTTTTCATGAGACGAGATGTAAAATAAAGTGAGAAAAAGAGAGCTCAATGCAAGACGACTTGAAACAGTCAATCTAACCTAGTTGTCGTTGATGGGTGTGATGACCCAATAGTTCATCTTATGTTTTAGAACCCAATTCTATGTTACGAGGCCTTAAACACCTCATTTTAGCCTTTCTCGATTTGCGTGCATAGTCTGGGCGTCTTTTTGGAAAGCTTTTATGTTAAAACAGAGAAAAATATGAAATTTTGTCTTGAAATACACTTGAGTTGACTTCGATCAATATTTTAAACAAAATGACCCGGATTCGTGTTTTGGCGATCCTCGTGGGTCCGTATTGTGATTTCGGACTTGGACGTATGCCCGTAATTGAATTCTGAAGTCCCTAACCCGAGTTATCGCACTTTGTAGGAACTTGAAAGTTAAAGGCTTCATAAATTTGAAATGTTTGACCAACGTTTGACTTTTTGGATATCAGGTCTGTATTTTGGTTTCGGAACCCGGTATAGGTCTTATACCATATTTATGACTTGTTTGTAAAATTTGGTGAGAAATGGAGTTGGTTTGACGTGATTCGGAGGTCCGGTTGTAAAAATATAGGTTTCAAAGTTTTCTTGACAATTTTATTTGATTTGGTGTTCAGTTCGTAGTTCTAGGTGTTATTTTGGCTATTTGATTGCACGAGCAAGTTCGTATGATATTTTTAGACTTGTGTGCATAGTTGGTTTAGAGCCCCAATGTCTCGGGTGAGTTTTGGATAGGCTACAAAGTGAATTTGGACTTAGAACTCAGCTGGTGTCTACAATTTATGGTAACTAGTCTTTGGTCTCGCATTTGCGAGATCAGTGTTTGCATTTGCGAACATTCCCAATTCCTGACAGGCTCGCATTTGCGAGAAAACTCTTTGCATTTGCGAAGAGTACCTGGGTCAGCTTGAGCTCGAGTCTGCGATCAAGAGGTCATAATTGCGGGGAGGCTAGAGTTCACATTTGCGAACAATTATTCGCTTTTGCAAAGTGGGGCTAGGGCACGTCTGATCGCATTTGCAATCAATATGGTCTCAATTGCGGATGGTCAATGTTCGCATTTGTGAACAAATCAACGCAAATGCGATGATTGCATAGGTGTGAGATTCTTCGCAAATGCGATGGATTCTTCGCATTTGCGGGGTTCGCATTTGCGAACCCCAGGTCACAAATGCGACATCTGCAACTGATCAAAACTTGACTTAGACGGGATCTTTTCTCATTCTTCAAATTTTCAAAACAAGAAACCTAGAGGCGATTTTTTATAGAACCATTCTTCCCCAAATCAATGTTAAGTTATTCAAAACTAGTTTCTTTCAATCGTTCACTACATTTCCAAATATTTCAACCTAAAATTTTGTGTTTTCATGGTGGGAATTGGGGGTTTTTGGGTAGAAATTAGGGATTTTGTAAATTGGAGATTTAGACCTCAAATTGAGGTCGAATTCCAAAATAAATTACATAACCGGGCTCGGGGGTGAATGGGTAATCGGGGTTTGGTCCGAACTTCAGGATTGGACCAAGCGAACCCGAGGGTTGAGTTTTGTTGACTTTTTCAATAATGGCCTAAATTAAATTCTTTGCAATCATGGGTATATCTTATGGCTTAATTTAAATCGTTTGGTTGGTAATTTGCTAGATTCTATTGGTTCGGAGGCTTCTTTGAGAGGTAAGGCTGTGGTTGAACATTGGGTGGTCGTTTGGAGCGAGGTAAGTGTTGTGTAATGTGAATTTCATGTGAATGGCGTATATGCAATGTGATGAGTGCTTATGCGCTGCCAAATTATCCGTTTTCCCTGTTTTATAGCTTTTCTCTAATTATCTCCATCTCTGTCTTAATTATTATATGCTCTAAATGTGTTTCCATGCCTAACTGTTACTTGTTAATCTATGTCTTATCCTATTTCTGATATTAGATCTTTTCATAGTTTCATGATCTCTTGCTATTTGCTCAAGTTGGTTTATTTGCACCTTCTAGTTGTAATTTTCAGGACTGGTCTCGCTGTGTAGTATTACTTATGTGGGTTATCATGTTGTACAAAGTTTCCTATTGTTTCAGTTTGGTATTTAGGGATTGTAAAGGCTTTCCTTGATTTGTATTGTAAGTTTTAATGTGCACATTGAGTACTTGGTATTGATATGGTGGAATCGGGTTGCACGTTGTAATAGGTGAAACAAGGGTGTAATGATGTAGTGAAATAAGGGTAAATTTATATTGTACGGTGGGATCGGGTTGCACACCGCAACAAGTGTAATAAGGGTGGATTGTTTTGGTGGAATAAGGGTGAACTATGATTCTAATATTGTGATATGGTGGGATCAGGTTGCGCACCGCAACACACACACACACCTATATATATATATATATATATATATATATATATATATATATTCATCGTTGTTAATGTTGTTACGAGGAAATAAGGGAGGATTATGTGATGTACGGTAGGATTGGGTTGCGCGCCGCAACAACCTATGTGTTTATATTTTCCTAAGTTGCGTTAGTTTTACGGTACTTTCTTTTGAACTTAAGGATTGGTAATTCTGAACGTCGTTGGCTTATTTTCTGAAGTTGTAGCCAATATTTTCAATTTAATGCTTTATTTCGCTCTTTATATCCATTTTTCTGTCTTTATTATACATATCATGTACAGGTTTTTGTGTGAGTGACCCGCCTTATCCGCGTCACTTCTTCGTCGAGGTTAGGCTCGGCAGTTATAGAGTACATGGGATAGGTTGTACTCATACTACACTCTGCACTTCTTGTGCAGATTTTGGCATTGGTCCCAGCTAATCGAGAGGCGTAGCAGCTCGGACCGGTTCATTGGAGACTCAAGGTAGATCTGTTGGTGTTCGCATACCTTGAAATCCCCATCTATCTTCCCCTGTTTTTATTGTGTCTTTGTTGATACCCAATTTTTTCCTCGATTTTATATATATATGCACTTTCAAATTAGTGCATATACATCATCATTTCGATTTATGAGCACGCACAAGTGTTTTCATAATTTTTCATAATTTTTAAAGGCTTTAAATCAATTTATTTCTGCATTTTATTACATAAATATCCAATAATTACCCTCCAAATTATTTTTATGATGATTTTATCATCTAAACTTATCATTTATAGAAATATGAGGTTTTAAATATTTTTAGTGCATTTCTTATAATAACATTTGCATTTTTTGGCTAAATAGCATATTTTTGCAATAATAGCCCATATACATACATAATTACATTATTTACGCAAATTATGACTTTTTATAATCATATAATTGTTAAGTAATTATTGATAATCATTTTTAGGCACAAATAATAATTTTGTTATTTATTTATTACTTTTATAAATTATTTATTTGATTAAAATTGGGTATTTAAAATCTAGCCCTAAATTCCTCCTATTTTCGGACCTAAACTACCCAGACCTCAGCCCAAATTACCCCAAACCTTAGCCCAATTACCCCAAGACCAACACCAGCAACCCACTACCCATACCCATTCAATTGACCCGCCCCAGTTCCTTTTAAATCATGGCCGTTAGAGATCAACGACCCACAATCAACCGACCCCTTTTTAATTACCTAACCCCTAACCCTGATCCCCATTTCCCTTTTACCCACCGTCTCTCTATCCTATCCCATCATAGGAACCCTAATCTAGCCGCCTCTCAGAAAACCCCTCTGATTCCACCTTAATCATGGATTCATCCATGATTTCCTTACCCTTTGTATATTATATCACCATCTCCTACGATTCTATCTTACCTCTTAGTACTTGCCTAAACATGGAAAGTACTACACCTCAGATGCCAATCATTTCCTTTTGACTACTTGAATCTGGACATGTATCTCGTACATATGCTTCACAACCATGGCTATATGGGTCCGATTAGCCGAGATTTCGGCCAGTTTTCGACTTTAGCCAACTAGGGTTTGAATTCTCCTTTGTTTCTTACCAACTCTTACTTTATATTTTTCCTTTTCTATGCTTAACTACTCTTTTTTCCTTATGTTTCCCTATTTCTTACTTTATTATTTGCCTCAAATTTGATTCTGAACGATTTTTTGTGTTTTGGTATTATTTGTGTTTCCCTAATTTACTGAATCTTTGATTTATGCCCTAAAATAGCTTCTAATTGATTCCGGAATATTTTTTTTCTATCCTACTTGCATCTGAATGATTTTTTTCATGTCTATGTTTCTATTTCTACACTATATAAACCCTTCCCTCATTCCCTTTAGACAGACTTTTCTTGAACTCACTATAGCCTCACTAGATCTAAAGTTTTACTCTAATTTGCATTCTATATTCTGACTTTGGCCGGCTGGAAGCCAAGGTCATTTAGCTCTGAGATCCTGCTATTCAGAATATTGTGGACTTCTGTTATTTTGTGCATTTTCGCTTAACTGGTGAGTCACTTGACTTTTGCAATTCCATCCTTACATATCTCTGATTTCCATGTGTTCTTACTTGTGAATCCATGGTTCGATTGATTCTGAGTTATGTTTTGGCATTGCTCTATCAACTCTATATGTTTTAGTCTCTTTGATACTTAACTGCTCCTAATGCTACCAGTTCTGAAGTTATCTACTCCTAACCTGGTTAATCTGTACTTTCTTAAGGTTTATTCAGTTAGTGTATTAACTCTTGAATGCTCATGAACATGCCTACTTACTTGCCCTGAATCCCTGTAGTGGTTGCCTCACGTTGTGTTAGCTTGTGTTAAGACCCTCATTGTTAGTCATAATCTGCCTCTTTGTTATTGTGTCAATCAACATGATCACTCGACCCCATACCCCCTTCTAGTGTTTGCTTGTGATTTGGAATAGTTGTCTCATCATGTTTGAATTGTTGCTTTGAGATGTTAGACTAAATATTTGATACAAATTGGATCATCTATAGTTAATCAGACCCCTATGACAATGCTTGAATGCCTATACCTACTACTTGACATGGTTTTACCTTCCACTCTGAGTAATAGTTTGTATGTGTGTACTTAACATAATTCAACCATGTTTTAACCTGTTTTGCACCTACGTATAACAATCTTGTCAATCCTGAAAACATGTTCTTTCTCAACTTTTCTTTTCTTTTAGCATGTGACTGCTTCTGTATTAAGTGTGAGACCTGTTATCAGTTTACAGTAAGCTTGTTTTTAAGTTCTGTGATTTATTCAACTATTTTCTTTTGTGTGCTCATTTCGATCATATCTATTTAAATCCCTCAATTCCTGTTTCTCAACTTTGGTTCTTTCTTTCACCTGTTGCCTAAGCTCTTTGAACCCCATTCTTAGTCGGCTGAAAGCCAAGGCTACTTAGGTTCTGTCCATTGACCTCCCTAGTGTGAGCACTGCTCACGGTTCATTTGAGACCCTTGTGAACTCTGACACACTAGGACTTGGTCCCTAGTCTCTCATCTGAATTATCCCTGTTAACCTCCCTAGTGTGAGCACTGCCTTGGGTTCTTGAAGCCCTTGGGAAACACTAGGGTTTTGGTTCTATATGCTCAACTCTATTTTATGCCACTGGGTGAATCATTTAATTCCTGGTTGCCTTATATCTATGAAGGTGTAATTTATGGGTTATTATTAACCATGAGAATGAAGGCCTGGCCTGACCAGGTGTACCTTTGGGCCTGCTGTAGGCTCCCTATAGTTGTTCTATTTTGAAATGTTATTCCATTCATTCCGCATCTGTAATAATTCTTGTAATAATATTTTAGGGTGTTAGTAAAATTGGGAAAAGAGATTTTATCTTATACTTGCATTGAATTGGGTAGAAATCCTGCCTATAGGTTCATTATTTAGCCAAAAAATGTGTTATTATATGTTCAGTTGTCATGTGCTACAAATCATGCCTAAATCTATTCTATTTGGCTCAAAAGGTTTTAGTTTCAGTTATTATAGAAATCTTGACTATAGGTATACTGTTATGTTCAATTATTATGTGTTAGCAACCCTGCCTATAGGATCTTTACATAATTCAAATATGTTCTACTTCTGCTTGTTAGAAACTATGCCTATAGGATATTGTATGATTAAATGTGCATATAGGATTCTGTCTACATGTTGCCCAATCTACAAACTATAGAAATCATGTCTATAGGATCTAAAATCAGTTTAATATAGTAATCATGCCTATCGGATTTGAATCAGTTTTAATTATCGTCTTACTCATTTCATTAAAAGTCTGCAATACAGTGCTAATTATCATCAGTAGAAATCATGCCTATAGAAATTAATTAACCAATTTTGAACATGTTCCTGTGGTTACCACTGTTAGTTACTGCGGGGATCACCTAGACATCATGCCTATAAGTTTAATCCCTTGTGCTTAAAACCAGTAGGCAACTATGTTGGTTTCAGAAATTGTATTAAGAAATGGCTTTTGCATAAAGTGCCTGCTCATTAAATTCATCATCACATAGAGATCCTGCATATAGGCTTCTGCAACCTTAACTTGTTAAAATCTGCCACTGTCAATGTTAATTAGTTGTGCGTGCATTTGTTGTTTAAAGTGCGGAGGCCAACTTGAGCTCTTATTTGCTTATACATGAAAGTCCAAGTTGTTTTGTATGTCGCCTAGTTTCTCTCCTTTTGAGAAACCTGAGTTAAAGTCAAGAACCACCCCAGGATAGAGGTCCAAATGCCTCCTGGACCATAGGCATGGGACGGGTAGTGCACGCATAAGTTACGACTCAGAATTAACTAGTGCGCTTTAGGTAAACAACTTAAATATAGTAATCATGTAGCAGGAGATGATAGTCTGTGCCCGCTGAAAAATATGGGTAACACCCTACTTCGAGGGAGTTACGAACCCCCCTCCCCACCTTCATTTTAAAGTCAATAATTTTATTTGTCCAAATTTTTATCTCTTCCCTTAGACTAATTCATATAATTCAAGTTCGGTCGGGACCCACCGTTGTGGACCTCGAGTGACCTTTCTCCTCAAGGTAATTTGAGCCCTTACCCGATCTTTGGTGACGCGACTGGTTAATCCAGAGTTATCTGCAAATAGGTGCCCTAACGCACCTTAATCTGTTAGGTGGAAACTCTCTCTTTTAACACCCTTCCTTAAAAGAGTTGTCACGTGTCGAAACCTGATTTCATGAGAAAAAGGGGAGCGACAACATGGCGACTCTGCTGGGGATTCTTTTAGGCTCTTACCATTGCTAACTTGGTCTATATGAATTAGTCTCTTCTGATAAGCGTGTCTTTATTATTTTGTTGTCACTTGAATATCCCGCTACCATTTTCCCTTTTATTGCTACATGCACACCCTCCTACCTATTTCCCCTTTAAAAGAACTCATATGCAACTCTTCGCTTAATTTGGTTACAATGTGCATTTCCCCTTTATTTTCTAATCATTTTCACTGGCTCCAAACTTTTAAATTTTTCTATATCATGTCTCTCCCTAATCCTTGCCCCTTTACTTGCTTTATTACAATTTTCACGTTATGCGAACTAGCTTCTTCCTTGGTTTTCTTTATTTTTTGTCTTTACGTTTATTAAATACTCCATTTATTTCTTTCATCGTGCAAAATAATTGACAACGTGTTATTTTATCTTCGCATAAAGCATGCTCCACATCATATTCCACTCGTGCATAATTAATACCATTGCGGCATTTGATGAGTGTCTGTGCTCTTCCTATATCACCCTTTTAAATTTGGAAAGGCTTATTTGAGGTAAAACTAGTCGACCAGCAACGCAATCGACGGTTCCGTGCATTTCTCTCTCAAGTTGTCCACTTGATGGTAGCAATCTAGACTCTTATAGAAACCCACTTTGATGCTAACTTTGCACACATCATGTTTAAACCTAGTATGGGTTAGAACGCTATTCGTGTGATAACTCTCTAAGGCAAACCTTGTCCAAAGCCCAACGGGATTTTCAAAATCCCAACGGGCACAATCATAATATGTGCATTATTTGGAGAAAACATGCTGATATGATATCATTAATGTGTAAATTGTCGAATCCGGAGGGGGAAAGGGCTAACTTTATTTGTTTTGCAGAAAGGAGGCACGAAGTCCCCAGGTTCGGCACGGTTCGAAGTGTCCCACCTTTGTTGCTGGATTGGTGGGAAAATATCTCGCCAAGCAACAAAAACATGTGAAAAGAGTTCTCGGGAATTTACCTTCTTTGCTAGACATTCAGCTAAACAATGTACTGATCGAGGCTTCTACTATGTTCTGGGACGAAAAGAGGGTCATTTTCCGTTTCGGTGATATTGAAATACTCCCTTTCTATAGGAAATATGAGGCTTTGCTGGGCTTCCCTGGGATAGCCCTGGTCTGTTGGTACCGAAAAATTGCACTTCTCGTGTATTTCTAAAAATGATGGATTTTAGAAGGAATGATGAGTTAGCATGCCCGAAGAAGTCTTACATACCTTTCGACTTCCTTTATGAGTGTTATGGGCACAACAAGTCCTACCACCTCTATCATGATGAGTTTGCCATCACTTCTCTGGGTTGGACTCGTCGCCAGGTTTTTGTGTTCATCATCTGTTTTCTAGGATGCTGGTATTCCCAATACAAGGGGAAAGTATCCACACTCGTTTAGCTATGGTTACCAAGACCCTAATGGAAGGAATTGAGGGACAGACTTATACTATTGTCCCAATGATCGTAGCAAAGATATACCGAGCCTTGGACCGCTTCAAGAAAGGATAGGCATTTTGAGCGTTGTAATCTGTTACTACAAATATGGTTGTTGGAACATCTGCAAAATGGACAATACCGTCAAGAATTTCCGCGGCGACCATGGAATGAACACATCTTTTCACCACCCGAAAAGAATGACTTTTATCCTGGACAGGTTTGCACAATCAGGAAACGCTATGGGCAGGGTACACTTCGTTAGTAATTTGATTGACGACAAGGTCCATTGGATGTTCGAGTGGTTCCCTACTGGTGAATTCATCATCAGGTCAAGAGATGTTCCTCACCTAGTGCTAATCGGATTAAGGGGTATTTATCCTTATGACCCTATTAGAGTCATGAGGCAGGCTGGGAGAAAGCAGGTCATACCACGAGTCTCCAAGATGGTTCATTACAAAGCAGAGTTCCAGGGTAATGTCATTCCATTCAAGTGAGAGGCACAACAAATATGGCATCTAAAGATTATTGTGGAAAAGGATACCATCGAGATAGATCGGTATCATGCCAGCCATGTGTATTTATAACCATCTTGGTTGGTCAATGACATCGTGGGAGAGGTCAAGCCAGGGGTTGATTTCAAAAATAGGGTCATAGACGACGCTGCTGAGGCACAAGTCAAGTACAAGAGGTTGCGTAAAAGGGTTTTCGAATCTGAGGCTAGACATTGACATGAAAGCAATCAATGAATGGAGAAGAATCGCTACCAAATCAATAGAGAGGTTGGAGTATTTAGATCAAGGTTTGATGGAGCTTGATGGGAAGATGAGGAAAAGGGTCTCAGATTTTCAAAACACAGAAGACAATGAAGAAGGGCATATAGCAAGGGTATATCTGTTGTTGGATGTGCGCGACCTGGTGAATCTGATTGATGGGGCCAAGAAGTCCAAGTTTGGAGAAGGTCCCTTTCGGACCGAGTAGATTAGAATTGATATTTACTTATTTTAGATTCATTTTAGAATTCGAATGTAATAAGGCAAATTCCACTAATAACTCTTTATAATTATTGTCGTTTTAGTAGTGATTTGGTCTATTTATCATATTAATGAAATCACGCAATTATCGGCATTGAGTTTCTCCAAATTTATATGTCGCTAGGCCTACCTCGGGAAAAATGAGTTCCCCCAAATTAGGACGCGAACTTATAATTCCACAATACGTGTTTAAATACTGCAAATATCCTTTCAAAACTCCCTACTGACTCGTTTACCTTTTTGCTTTTCTTTGTTTTGATTATTCCCATCCCCTAAGGTTGGTTCGTGCATACTGGCATCATCAGCATATCATACTAGATATAGAGGTCCTCTACCTCCTCCTCCTCCAAGTGATCCTAAGAACAAATGAAAAGCTAAGATGGACGATATGAGTGGTATCAAGAAAGAAAATGCTACACATGCAGAGAATGTTGAGACTTCCGATGGTCGGAGTACTCCGGCACAGAATGATTTGGTTCTACGGTTGGAGCAGAAGATACTGGAGTTACAAGGAGAACTTGAGTAGGTCCATAACTTGGTAAACCTTTCCCTCACCTTAAACATCCCAGACATCAACCAACAAAACACCCAAAACCCAGCTCCTTCTCAAAACACACAAAACCAGCACCCGCAAAATCCTCCCGCACCTCATCAATACGCCGCGCCTTCCCAAAATCCTAATCCTCCACCAGTACCAACTCCTCCAATGCACCAACACCATCTAACCCAGTACCCACAAAATACCACCTATCATACTCCTCAGAACACACCACAACCTACCCCTGATCCAAAGAATTCAACCAATGATCACCAGTACACCCAAATACCCGGAGACCACCAAAGTAATCCCATATACGTAGAAACCTTACCTCACACTTCACAACAAACCCCATACACACCAGAATCTCCAAGAAGGACCTGCTCATCAAGAATATGGCGGAGGAACTTAAGAAGCTCACAAGTCGAGTCCAAGGCGTCGAAGGGGGTAAAGGCATTGAGGGTTTAAACTATGAAGATGTATGTATTCAGCCAGGTGTAGAGCTACCAAAGGGTTACAAACCTCCCAAGTTCAAAATGTTTGACGAAACAGGTGACCCAAAGGTGCATCTGAGGACATACTGCGACAAGCTTATAGGAGTTGGAAAAGATGAAATAATCCGCATGAAATTATTAATGAGGAACTTCATCGGAGACGCCCTATCTTGGTATATCAGTTAAAATCCAAAGAAGTGGATTAACTAGGTAAGCGTGGCATCAGATTTCATGGATCAGTTCAGATTCAATACGGAGAATGCACCTGATGTCTTCTATCCAGAATCTTAAGAAGAAACCGACAGAGACTTTCCACGAGTATGCTACTCGGTGGAGATCGGAATCTGCAAAAGTAAGGCTCGCATTCGAAGAAGAGAAAATGAACAAATTCTTTGTCTGGGCCCAGGATCAACAATATTACGAGAGGTTAATGGTCATTGAAAATCATAATTCTCCGACATCATAAAATTGGGAGAAAGAATAGAAGAGGGAATTAAAAGTGGGATGGTAACCAATTTTGAGTCATTACAAGCTACCAACAAGGCCTTGCAATCAGGAGGCATATCCAAAAAGAATGAAGCAGGGGCTGTGATGGTAGCCCAGGGTCTGAAATCTCCTCTCAAATATCAAATATCAAACACCTCCACCCACATATCAGCCTTCACCTCCCAGAAATCCAAAACCCCCCTCCACTTACCATACTTATAATCCCTAGCCAGCATATTACCACTCACCTCCAGCCCGCCAAAACTATCAAAAACCCAGACCAAATTTCGACCGCAGGCTGCCCAGACAATACACCCTTATTGCTGAACCCATCGATCAATTATATGAGAGACTGAAAGTTGCTGGTTATGTCACTCCTATTCCCGTTGTTTCCATGGAAAACTCCTCTCAATAGGTCAATCCAAATAAGACATGTGCCTACCACTCCGGCATGAAGGGTCATCATCGATGAATGTCACACTCCGAAGGACAAGATCCAGATGTTAATTGATACCAAGGTTATACAAGCGAAAGAGGTTGGACCTAACATCCGCAACAATCCCCTCCCAGATCACAGGGGCGAGGGGGTAAATATGATAGAAACTGATGAAGAATGGGACCCGGAAGGGTCAGTTGGACTCATTCAAGAAGGGGATGATCCTAAGAAACCTGCAATCACTCTCACTTCTATTGTGGTACAGATACAACCACTAGTCGAAGTTGAAGTAACCGCACCAACTCCGTTCGAAGTTGAATTAACAACACCTGCAGCTGCGCCTGCTCTATTTGAAGTAGAAGTGACCACACCATTCATTGTGATGGTAGTACCTAGACCGTCCTTTAACTCCAATGCTATACCATGGGACTATGCTGCAGAAACAAGGAGGAAAGGAAAAAATGGAGGAAACAGGTGCAACACAAGTGATGACCAGGACTGGTAGAGTTTACACACCTGAGCACCTAGGGGGAACAAGTAAAGAAGTCATTTCCAAATAGCCTATCATTGAAACCGGCCCGGATGATCTTTGGATAAAGGTGCAAGCGAGAGAGTACTCTGTAGTGGACCATCTGAACAAAACCCCTGCTCAGATATCCATCCTATCACTACTACAGAATTCTGAGGCGCATAGGAGTGAGTTGATGAAAGTGTTGAATGAGGCTTACGTGCCCAACAATATTACCAGTGGGGAAATGGCTAACATGGCGACAAGTACTGGAAAGCCATAAGACCACTTTCCATGAAGACGAACTACCGCCGAAAGGGTTAAGCCACAACAAGGCGCTGCATATCATGGTACAATGTGAAGACAAATTCATTGCCAAGGTTTTGATAGATGGAAGTTCCAGTCTCAACATCTATCCATTGACGACTTTGAAGGGATTGGGCAAGGGATTGCATAAGATACAAGCAGTAACTATGAACGTAAAAGCGTTTGATGGATCTCAAAGGGGCACGATCGGAGAAACCAACCTTTGCTTACAAATGGGCCCGACTTGGTTTGACATCGCATTCCAAGTACTCGACATATCCGCCTCATACAATTTACTATTGGGACGACCTTGGATACACGCCGATGGGGCTGTAGCATCCACTCTACACCAGGTTGTGAAGTTCGAATGGAACTATCAGGAGGTGATAATTCATGGAGACGGGAGTAATCCCATTTATACCAATCATACTATTCCGTTTGTGGAAAATACAAGGAAGTTGGGTAGAGAGAATTACCATCGCATTGAGCGTGTTAATACAATTGAGAAAGACAAGTGGTGGAGTAGCAAAATAGAGAGCATACTGGCATGGGCAGGGTATGAACCAGGTAAAGGGCTCGAAAAGAATCTCCAGGGTATTTCCAAACCAATACAGTTAAAACGTCACAACACGACCTTTGGATTGGATTATCAATACAATTGGCATGAGTATCAAAATTGGTCGCCACCATGGCGCGGTCCTTATTACCCTCTCGAGCAGTCGATACCACATTTGAGCCAATCCTTCCATCAGGCTGATATGATACGGGGATCCGAAGAAGATGAAGTGCTAGATGGTTTGAGGAATCTATTCTTAGAAGAGGAAGACATGGATTGCAGTGTAATAGTTGAGGAGGAAGAGGAGGAGGAGGAGGAGGAAGTGTCACGCCCCAAGACCGAGGGACACGACCGGCGCTCAACCGGGTGAACCCGGCCAAGCAAGCCTGATAGAAACATACCACCCGACTCGCTTACTATCAAGAGAGAACATGATACTGTCAGTTAAACAATAGGATAATCTACAAGAGCGTTACTAAGCCAATTAATTAAGTACATCATTGATAAGTTCCATGGTGCATGTGCATTACAATTTTTGGTGAAGCAAAAATCCGAAACATAAACACATTTCATAGACTTTCCCCAAAACCCATTTACGACCCACAACAATTCCTACGGAGCCTTCTATAGATACAAATGACAATTGTGAAAAATGTCGGCGACAAGAGTCGGCGGCTATACCTTGACGTGTAACAAAAACAAAAGGAGTACATCATCATCCCCTGGAAGAGTAGGGGCTCACCAAATTTACTGAGGAAGGGAAATGCTGACAGCGGCGACCAGTACGATCTGCTGTGGGATCAAATACATCCATTTAAAGATGTATCGCCCCCGCAAAAGGGGCGTTAGTACCATTGAATAGTACTAGTATGAATAACTAAACACCATATTCTTAGAACAAAAAATACATCAGTTAAATGCAAGGAAAGTAAATCAGTAAATCGAAGAGAACATGGAAACACCTCAATCACCAAATAAGAATTCACTTAAACCATCAAGAGAAATCAATATAACTTAGCTTGGCCATCACTAGCATTAACATCTCGTCATTTACACTACCATCGTACTTTTATACGGAGTCCGATCATGACCCGATCGGCTAGGTCATCTCCGTTGGAGACATGTATCCATAATACAATTTCTTGTTTCGATTCCAATTCAGTTCATAGCACAATACCACCATGTGTGCGGCATGGTGTCCGATCACGGCCCGATCGGCTAGGCCGTCTTATTCAAGACATGTCTACTTCCATCAATAATTTAATGCACATATTTCAATTCGGTATATACTAGTGGCCACAGTTATTAATTCATGATTTGCACTTGGCCGCATCTCACAATTCAAGTTCCTTCCCACCCATTTCACATTCTTACCAATTCCATCAGCAAATCGTGTAGTGCAAACATCAAGTACGCGTGAGAACAACATAAATCGTGGGCATGTAGGGACTGTCACTTTCTATGGCAATTTAACACTTTTTCCACGAATACAGACATTATTAAGTAACAATCATAGCATGATGGGTAGCCTTTGAATGCAAGTTACACATAGACTTTACTACACAAGCACGTTACGATAACATCTACTAAATCAGTCAAGATTCACAACTTACGCCAAATCGTAGGGGTACCATGGGGAACCGATATCTAGGAAAAGAGAGGGGGGGGGGGTAGCCATACATACCTCAATTGCGCTTCTTTAGGCTCTACAATTATCCGGAACTCGTAGCAATCTCAATCTATTTGGTAAGGTGACAAATGGAACTAAGATTAGGAAATCGATTATAGTTTCTAGCTCACTTGAGCATTTTATCATACAACATGTGTTCATTAAGGTCCGGTGGCTCTTTTATGGTAGATTATACCAGCCCATTCCCTATTCTTAGCCATTATTAGCCTACATTGATCCTAATCCCCCTCACCACCCATGCATGCAAGACAATTTACCCTAAGCCCATGAATTATCTAAGTAGTTACTCATCTTTAGAAGATATTCAAAAATTGTTGGGTTAAGCTTAGATTCTTACATGCAGTGTGAAAGCTTTCTTTATTCTCTTCAAAGACTTAGCACAAATTGATGGATTTTGGGTGTTAGTTAGCCTCCTCCCCTTAGAACTCTCTCTCTCACTCTAAAATGTAGTAGAAAATGATTCTAACTAATTAGGAAGGGGTATTTTAATGATATAGGGTCGGGTTTTAAAATGACAAAAATGGTGCCCCGACACAGTTATGTGATCGCATATGCGATCGCATAACAGATATGCGGTCCGCAAACCTGCCGCAAAAATGGCCTCAGCCGGGTGGAGCAACTAATCGAGTATGCGGCTATTATGCGGCCTACATACCTGTTATGTGGTCGCATAATGCGCCACAGAACTCCCCCCGCAAAAATCAAAGGACGATATGCGATGGATTATGCGGCCCGCATATCAATTATGCGATCGCATTTTGGGCCGCATAATTGGCCTCAAATTTGTCCAGCTTTTGTAATCCACTCTCCGACCATTATGCGGTCCGTAAAGTGATTATGCGACTGCATAATGGGCCGCAGAAACGCACTCAGCTGAAAATATTTTCCTTTAGCCCCACAAGGTTCCGGGTTTTTAGTTAAAATTTTACGGGGCCTTACATCCTCCCCCACTTAAGATCATTCGTCCTCGAATGAGGATCAAGTTTCACTTAACAGTTCTTTGTGTAGCTTCAGTTTGTACACCATATATCATTAGCCTCAAATTTGACTAACTCCTAGATTTCTGAGAATTTAGCCAGAATCTTCTTGGTATTTAGGCCTGTATACCTGCCAGAGAGCCCCAGAAACACAGCCAGACAAGAAGGCCTTGTCATCCAGACAGTGGAGAAAGGAGTTGTCCTCAGAAACTAGAAAGTAACACCATTGATGTTTTATACGTCAATACCACACAATAGAGGGGTGATTTGTGTGGTGTCCAATTTTTGAGTGTTGTCGTTATAGAAGGACTTGGTTCTTCTATGTGTTCCAACTCGTACTGTTGCGGAATAATAAATGTAGAAAAGTAAAGAACACGGAGATTTTTACGTGGAAAACACCCGGCTCAAAAGGTGAAAAACAACGACCTACTACTTAGTAGGATTTTCTCCAAGCACTTCACTACAACAATGAGCCAAACAACATTTACAAAATAAACTCTTTCGTAAACATAAGGATTAACTCTAACCCTTTGTGGCAAACTAGCCTCTAGCTATTTGCGACAAACTTCAAGTTAACTATAAATTGAACACTCAACNTAAAAGACAACAGATGGAACTGGTTCTTCTAGCTGGTTCAAGTAGCTCCAGATTCGCACTCTCCAATTTGGCTCGAACTGGTTGCAAAATTTCTTCACGAATTTTGCTCTCAATTCTTGATAAATTTATGTTTTTGTGCGTCTCTACACAATAAGAACAATCTGCAATTTATAGGAGTTAGTATACAAGGATTTAACTAGAATCCTAATGCAACTCTTCCTTGGTGGAAGAGTTCTAGTCAAACTCAACTCCTAAATCCTTCCTTATCTTAGATTCTATTCTTATAGAATAAGGAGTCCTTCTCCAATTTCGTTTTTGCAATCTTTTCGATAAGAAAATATCTCAATTTTACCATAATACATTTATCTCATGCATGTGCATCTCATGTGCCTTTGACTCTGCTGGTCTATGTCACCTGTGATGGACTTGGTTCATCTCGGAGGTCCTTTGTCAATCTTCAAAACTATTTTCTTTCTTGGGCTAACAAATTCCCCCTTTTTGATGATGATAAAATTTGTGCTTCAAGCATGTTTTAGCTTAGTCCAACATTGACGCATATAAGAGTATTAAGCATTTATCACAAAGAACCAGGTTCATTAGGTTATAAATATCACATGTTCAGAGCACAACCTATCTTCCCCCTTTTGGCATCATCGAAAAGTTGCAAAAAAATTATGTGAATCCCAGATTTTTAACACTTACTCATGGCCATTTGGGCAACTGCATATGCAATCGTGGATTAATCATCAATAATCAACTAAGAATTCAAAAAATTCAAAAAATAGAGATATCGAATCAGAGCAAAAAGCATCAGATTTCATTGATAGAGCGAATATGATTTTGCCACAATCCACAAAATAAAACAAAATAGTTAAAACATGAGAAACAAACAAAAATTCTGAATCTGGGTCACTGAAAGTTCTAGGCAGGCTAGGAAATTAAGGCTTGGAAAAACTGCAGACCTGGTTCATTTAGCCAAGATGGATGGTTCAGCAGACTTAGAAACAGATGAAGACTTCTTTAAGGAAGTCTTGGATTTCTTGGGCTTAGGGGTCTGAACCTCTACCTCTGCCACTTTTTCACTTTGATGGACCAGGTCCATCTCATCCACTTCAACAACCTCAATAGGCTCAACAACCTTTTCTTTCCCTTTTTCCACTCATTTCTTCTTACTCTCCTCTAAAAGCTCTANTTCCAGATGTTTGAGCTTTAGGAGTTCTTTTCTTCTTTGGATTGTAATTATCGCCTAACATTTTCAGCAGATCCGCCATGGTTTCCTAAGTAGATGAACCAGGTTCATCTGTACCTTTCCTAAATTTACTAACCCTTCAGCTATTTCTCCTGATTCACTTCCCCCTGCATTCTTGCTACTTTCTTCCTCCTTTTCTGGCTCAGCTCCACAAATAGCCATTCTAAAAGATTTAGAGGTGGGTGAAGAATCAGCCACTTCTTTCCCTTTTCCCTTTCTCTATACTCCGTACTCCCTCACTCTGATTTTTTTTTTAATTTAATTTTTACCACCTACTCTTATTGTTTCCGAAAACTCCACATCTATTACAAACCCAACCAGTATGAACGTATTTTCTAAGTTTTTCAGCAACATTAGAGATGACCTCAGAAGAAGGACTTGGGACAGATGTTACCTGAGTCATCGAAAATTTGAGAATGGTTTTGTAAGGGAGGGGATGTCTTGAATGAACTTTTAGTTTTGAATTGACGGTTAAGGCTTCCTTTGAATCTAGGTATTTTAATTTGGTGAGGATTCTTGTTGAAACAGAACTGGTTCAAAGTCAAATGGATAGGCTTTGAAAAGATTTTGAGTTTGGGCAGAGTTCTGCTACTGATTTAATTATTAGTATCTCAAAGTGTGCAGAGTGTAAAACACATACCTTGCCTTTCAGATGAACCAGCACGATGAACCAGGTTCATCATTTCAGAATCCTCTTGATCAAGCCTCAATTTGCAAAGATAGAAAATATTTCATTTGTGATCAGTGAGTCATATCAAAAGATGTCATAAGAGTATACTTTTTACAGTATGAGACTGAGCAATTGTTAATTTGATTATTTACACCCGTTACAGACTTTTCTAGCGAAATTTTTTTTTGTTTTCATTTTTTTAATGTATTTACATTCTGAAATGGTTCAATTAAGTGATCTTAATCAATCCTAATAGTAACCTGTTCCTTTCAAAATGCTCTCTACTCAGTGATTTTGTAAAGATATCTGCATGGTTTCACAACCAAATAGTTACCCCTTAATGTTCCTTCATTGCTTTGTTGATGTGGAACAGGTTCAGGTGCATGTTCCAACAAAGTTTGGGAATTATTTTGTTTTATTCCCCCTGTCATGTTGCCCGGGATGGATGAACCTGTTCCTTCCTCCAGTGTTGCTTTAGTTTGGACTGAGTTTCTGATCAGCCCAATTTCTTCATCATCTTGTTCATTACCAACCCCAGTGATTTCACCTTTCTTTCCATTTCCAAAGGAGACATTTCCTCCTTTGAGGTCCTCAAGTGAAAGGAACTAGTCCTTGTTGCCAGTCATGTGTTTTGAGCAGCCACTATCCATGTACCATATTTGGCTACTACCTTTCACTTGAATCTACAAAAGAAAATCAGGGGTTAGTCTTAGGAACCCAAACTATTTTGGGTCCCTTTCTATAAGCAAAAGGATGAATTAAATTCTTTTTAGTGCAACTTGGTAGCCAATTCTTCCCTCGAACAAAAAATTTGTTCTTTTGACTGGCTTTTTCTTTTGCATTACATTCACTTTTAAAGTGACCAGTCTTACCACAGTGAGTACAAATCTTGTTCTCAGGAAGAGTGAGGTACTTGCTTTTAGGATCCCACTTAGGTAGCGGATTCCCAAAGACAAGTCCTCTTCTAATGCTACTATGATGTTCCTGTAGCCATGTCAAAGCATCAGAGGACCTGTTCCATTTTCTAGTTCTATCTAGTTCATGCTTGACCTTGCTTAGATCCTCCTTAAGGACTCTTATCTGCTCATCTCTTTTGTACAACTCGTCTTTCATTTTTCCTAGGTTTTCTTCTAATGTGAGTTGTGTGTGATCAACTTTGTTTTTACCTGTTCCTAATTTCAGTTTTAGATTTTCAAATCTTAGCTCTAGGACAGTGATGTCAAGTTCATGAACCTGGTTCTTTAACTAAGCATTTTTACTATCACTTTCTCTAGCCCTAAGTTCCAGATTTTTGCACTTAGCTTTCAAATTCACACACTCCTTAGACAGTTGTTTCTTTTCTTTGTTTAGATCCTCATATTCATCAATAAAATCCAGGAGTAACTCAGATAGACTTTCTTTAGACAAAAATTTAATCTTGTCTTTGAGATGAATTATACTTACCTCAGATTCCTCATCAGATTCTCCAATTTCCATAAGTGCTTGTTCATCTCCATCTTCATCATCTGACTCCTCATCTTAACTTTCACCCCAAGCAGCAACCATTGCCTTTGTTGATGTTCTGTTTTTCTTGGGTTGAACCTATTCCTTCTTCCTATTCCTCTGTTCAGCTTTTTCTCTCTTCCATTCAATTTCCCATTGAGGGCAATTTTTGATGTGGTGATCAGTATTGCCACACTTGTAACACCCCTCATTGGTTTGTTTATCAGGAACCCTTGGTTTGTTGTAGCTTCTACTTCTTGAAGGAACCTTTGATATCATTAAGTACTTCTTGAAGTCCTTTGTGATCATGGTCATTTCATCCTCCTCCAGATCAGCTTCTTCAGTGATTCTGAATGCCAAACTCCTTTCCTTCTTGGGACCATCCATCTTCATAGTCTGCCTTCTAAGTTCATAGGCAGTGAGATTTCCAATCAGCTCATCCAGCTTAAGAGTTGCAATGCTCTTAGATTCCTGAATGGCTGTAATTTTGCTTTCCCAAGAGACTAACAAGACCCTTGTCAGAATTTTCTCAACCTTATATTCTTCAAGAATGACCCTTCCAAGAGACTTGAGTTCATTGGTCAGTGTAGTGAACCTTGTATACATCTCTTGGATGGTCTCTCCTTCCTTCATGGTGAAATTCTCATATTGAGAATATAGTAGAGTTCCTCTTGACCTCTTCACTTGAGGTGTTCCTTCATGAGCCACTTGCAAAGTGTCCCAAATTTCTTTGGCATTGGTACAACTTTGAATTCTGCTATACTCGTCTGGACCAAGTCCACACACAAGCCACTTCTTGGCCTTAGCATTTTTCTCCCACTTTCTCAAATCCTCAGCAGTGCAGTCAGCTCTAGTCTTTGGCACATCTACTCCTTCAGCAGTCTTCTTCATGGTGGCTAAAGGACAGTCAGTGACTATGTCCCATTGTTCATAGTCTTCTCCAATTAAGTTATCCTTCATCCTATTTTTCCACCAGGAGTAGTACTGGCCATTGAAGAGCGGAGGCCTAACAGTTGATTGTCCTTCCCAGTTCCCAGGTTGTGCACTTATCTTGATCTTTTCCTAAGGTGTTAGCCTCTTCAAGGATAACCCGATCTGATACAAATTAATGTTTTATACATCAATACCACACAAGAGGGAGGGTGAGTTTTGTGGTGTCCAATTTTCGAGTGCTGTCGTTATAGAAGGACCTGGTTCTTCTATGTGTTCCAACTCGTACNGACCTACTACTCAGTAGGATTTTCTCCAAACACTTCACTACAACAATGAGCCAAACAACATTTACAAAATAAACTCTTTTGTAAACCTAAGGATTAACTCTAACCCTTTGTGGCAAACTAGCCTCTAGCTATTTGCGACAAACTTCAAGTTAACTATAACTTGAACACTCAGTACCTATTACAATTGCTTTTAGATAAAGCTGAAATGTACAATTTGTAATCACCTACGACAAATAAACTAGACTAAAAGACAACAGATGGAACTGGTTCTTCTAGCTGGTTCAAGTAGCTCCAGATTCGCACTCTCCAATTTGGCTCGAACTGGTTGCAAAATTTCTTCACGAATTTTTCTCTCAATTCTTGATAAATTTCTATTTTTGTGTGTCTCTATACAATAAGAACAATCTTCAATTTATAAGAGTTAGTAGATAAGGATTTAACTAGAATCCTAATGCAACTCTTCCTTCGTGGAAGAGTTCTAGTCAAACTCAACTCCTAAATCCTTCCTTATCTTAGATTCTATTATTATTGAATAAGGAGTCCTTCTCCAATTTCGTTTTTGCAATCTTTACGATCAGAAGATATCTCTATTTTACCAGAATACATTTATCTCATGCATGTGCATCTCATGTGCCTTTGACTCTGCTGGTCTATGTCACCTGTGATGGACCTGGTTCATCTCGGAGTTCCTTTGTCAATCTTCAAAACTATTTCCTTTCTTGGGCCAACAACCATCAAGGGCCCACCGAGTCCCGGGATAGCCTGGCTATTAGTGTCATTTCTTTTTTGTTGTTGAAAATAATCCTTTTGAGCATTTTAAAAACATTTTCAGTATTTTGTTTTGGAAACATTGTTTGAGTCATTAATATCATTTTGTTTGACATTTATCAATGGCTTAATGTTTTATTATTTATTGATATTTTCTACATTTTTCTCTTCACATCATTACTATTTCTTATCTTGATGAACCAACAACTGTGACATGTAATAAGACAATGTAACATAAGGATAGTCACTCTGAAGATATAGAAGAAGAAGATGCAATACCTAAGGAAATTGTTAGAGAAGTTGAGAACTTTGAGAATAAGCCTAAGTCCAACCTGGACGAAACTGAGATAGTCAACTTGGGAGAATCCGAAACAGTCATAGAAACTCGCATAAGCATTCACTTGTCACCATAAGAAAAAGAATACACTCGTTTCCTGAAAGAATATGAAGACATTTTCGCATGGTCCTATGATGATATGACCGGGTTGAGCACATCCATAGTGGCTCATAAGATACCCACCAACCCGATGTATCCACTGGTAAAGCAGAAGCTCAGAAAGTTCAAACCAGATATGAGTCTGAAAATCAAAGAAGAAGTCACCAAGCAGATCAAAGTTAAGGTTCTCGGGGTAGTTAAATATCCGACTTGGTTGGTCAACATTGTGCCGGTTCTGAAGAAGGATGGGAAAGTTAGGGTGTGTGTCGACTATTGGGACCTAAACTGAGAAAGTCCCAAAGATGATTTCCCACTACCAAACATACACATACTAATCGACAACTGCGCTAAGAATGAACTCCAATCCTTTGTAGATTGCTTCGCGGGTTATCATCAGATCTGGATGGATGACGAAGATGCCGAGAAAATAACCTTCATCACACCATGGGGAGTGTAATGCTACAAAATGATGTCGTTTGTCCTGGGGACACTTATATGAGGGCCATGAAAACTATTTTCCATGACATGATACACAAGAAGATAGAAGTATATGTGGATGACATCATCATCAAATCCAAGAAGGGTACATATCACATAGCAGAATTGAGAAAGTTCTTTGATCGGCTTCGGAGGTACAATTTGAAATTGAATCCCGCAAAATGTGCCTTTAGAGTTCCTGCCGGAAAGTTGTTAGGATTCATCGTCACCCGCTGAGGAATTGATCTAGATCCATCAAAGGTCAAGGATATTCAGGATTTCCGCCACCAAAGAACAAGAAATACGTAATGAGTTTCTTGGGGCGTCTCAATTACATCAGTCGCTTCATAGCACAATCAACTGTAATATGTGAGCCTATTTTCTAAAAGTTGAAGAAGGATGCCGCCACCAATTGGACTGAAGACTGCCAGAAAGTTTGACAAAATCAAAGAATGCTTGTCCACACCACCAGTTCTAGTCCCGCCAGAGCCTGGTAGACCACTGCTACTCCACGTCTCCATATTAGATGGGCCTTTCGGTTGTGTCTTGGGATAACATGACGAGACAGGAAGGAAAGAACATGCCATATATAATCAGAGTAAGAAGTTCACACCCTACGAAGCACGGTATTCTCTGCTGGAACGCACTTGCTGTGCTCTGACATGGATAGCCCAGGAATTATGGCACTACTTCTATGCCTATACAACATACCTCATATCAAGGATGGATCCTTTGAAGTACATATTCTAGAAGCCCATACCTACAGGGAAGCTAGAAAAATGGCAGATATTGTTGAGTGAATTTGACATTGTTTATGTGACCCAGAAGGTGGTTAAGGGACACGAGTTAGCAGATCACCTTGCGAAAAATCCAGTAGGAGGACAATACGAACCACTAAAAATATATTTTCCTGATGAAGAAGTGTCATTCGTAGGAGAAGATATTGCTGAAACCTCGACAGGTGGAGAATGCTCTTCGATGGAGCTGCAAATTTCAAAGAAGTTGGTATTGGAGCCGTTTTGGTGTCAGAAACCGGTCAACATTACCCAATGTCCGCAAAACTCATATTTTCGTGCACCAACAATATGGAGGAATATGAGGATTGCATATTGGTACACCAGGTGCAAGGAGAATGGGAAACAAAGAACACCAAGATATTACCATATCTATATCATGTACAAGAAATGATGAAGAGGTTCACAAAGATAGAGTTCGCAAACACACTGGCCACTTTACAGCATCCGGATAAGAATTTCATCTATCCCATTCTGGTAAGGATCCATAATCAGCCAGCTTACTACGCTCATGTTAAAGAAGAAACGGATGGAAATCCATGGTTTCACAATATCAAGGAGTACTTGGCAAAAGGAGAGTATCCGGAGCATGCAAATCATACTCAGAAACGCATGCTCCGGAGATTGTCTAACCATTTATTCCAAAGTGGTGGAATTCTATATAGAAGGACTCTAGACCTACGGCTATTGCGATGTGTTGATGACAAGAAAGCTTCCAAATTGCTCGAAGAGATACACGGTGGAACCTGCGGACCACATATGAATGGTTTTGTCCTAGCCAAGAAGATACTGAGAGCAGGATATTTTTGGATGACTATGGAAATAAATGGCATCAGGTATGTCCAGAAATGTCATCAGTGCCAAATACATACAGATATGATACGGGTACCTCCGAATGAACTTAATGCAACAAGTGCACCTTGGCCTTCTGCCGCCTGGGGAATGGATGTCATTGGACCAATCGAGCCCACCGCTTTAAACGGGCACATGTTCATGCTAGTAGCCACAGACTACTTCACAAAATGGGTTGAAGATGCATCTTACAAAGCTGTAACCAAGAAAGTCATCGCAGATTTTGTCCGAGACCGTATTGTTTGTGATTTGGGGTTCCAGAATCCATCATCACCGCTAATGCTTCAAATCTCAAAAGTGACCTAATGAAAGCTATGTTCAAGACCTTCAAAATCAAGCACAAGAATTCCACAGCATACTGGCCCCAAATGAATGGAGCCGTGGAGGCCGCCAACAAGACATTAAGAAGATATTAATAAGGATGGTAGAAAATCACAAGAAATGGCACGAGAAGTTACCATTTTCCTTATTGGGATACCGTACCACAGTCCGCACATCAACCGGGGCAACTCCTTACTTGCTGGTCTACGGTACTGAAGCTGTCATTCCCCGCCGAGGTAGAAATTCCTTCCTTGAGAATTATACAAGAAGCTGAACTCATTGATACAGAGTGGATAAGGAGCCGCTATGAATAATTAGCTCTCATCGACGGGAAAAGAATGAATGAGTGTGTCATGGTCAACTCTATCAGAATAGGATGTCTAGACCTTTCAACAAAAGGGTCAAACCTAGACAGTTCGTACCAGGGCAGTTGGTACTGAAACGGATCTTTCCACATCATAATGAAGCCAAAGGAAAATTCTCACCCAACTGGCAAGGACCCTACATGGTTTACAAAGTACTAACAGGAGCAACACTCATACTCGCAGAAATGGATGGAGAGATTTGGCCAAAGCCTATCAATTCAGACGCAATCAAACGATATTATGTTTAAGCTGTTTACATTTATGCAATTTGATGTAACTGAACTACGCTTTACCTAATTCCTGTTTAAGAGGGGATACATAGGTAGCCTAAGGGGTTCGGTCACAATTCAATAAGATTTTAAGTTTCCCCAGAATCAGAAACTGGGGCAGAATTTTGAGGAGGAACCTCAAAATTTCAGAGCAAGTCCAGCCGACGTCAGCGTATGCAGAACAGTCAGAAAATCCTCTAAATAACTAGGGCAGAATTTTGAGGAGGACCCTCAAAATTCTATGGCAAAGAGGTCGCTATGTCTCTAATAGTGTCGCAGTTATTGGTTCATCTAATTTATTTAATATTGCATATTATTGTGTTTTAAATAACTATGCACGCATATTTTTCGAAAACTTTATTTTTAGCCATATGCTACCCATGGTAACTCGAGCAGGATTCAATGCGGATCAAATCAAAGCAAGCAGGCGGAGGCATGAACCAACCTCCCCCCATAAAACTCACGATTTTCCTTTGAATGCAGGAATAAGGAATAGCCACAAATACGTGCACACCGTGGAATCACCATACTCAAAGCTACCAAGCGCAAACATATCTCCAGCTAAGAAATACTTTGCTCATACTTATTATATGTTCATCGCATGAGACTAAGAATTGTCTCCACCTTGCATGAAGCTAAGACCTGCCTCCTCCATTGCATAAGGCTAAGCTCTGCATTCCCATTGCATGAGACTAAGCATTGTCTCCACCTTGGCTAAGCCCTGCCTCCTCAATTGCATAAGGCTAAGATATGCCTTCCCATTGCATGAGACTAAGCATTGTCTCCACCTTGCATGAGGCTAAGCCCTGCCTCCTCAATTGCATAAGTCTAAGCTATGCCTTCCCATTGCATGAGACTAAGCATTGTCTACAATCTTGCATGAGGCTAAGCCCTGCCTCCTTAATTGCATAAGGCTAAGCTCTGCCTTCCCATTGCATGAGACTAAGCATTGTCTCCACTTTACATAAGGCTAAGCCCTGTCTCCTCAATTGCATAAGGCTAAGATCTTCCTTCTCATTACATGAGACTAAGCATTGTATCCACCTTGCATGAGGCTAAGCCCTACCTCCTGAATTGCATAAGGCTAAGCTCTGCCTTCCCGTTGCATGAGACTAAGAATTGTCTCCACCTTACACGAGGTTAAGCCTTGCCTCCTCAATTGCATAAGGCTAAGCTTTGCCTCCCCATTGCATGAGACTAAGCATTGTCTTCGCCTTGCATGAGGCTAAGCCCTGCCTCCTCAACTGCATAAGGCTAAGCTCTTCCTTCCCATTGCATGAGACTAAGCATCGTCTCCAATCTTGCATGAGGCTAAGCCCTGCCTCTTCATTTCATAAGGCTAAGCTCTGCCTTCCCCTTGCATGAGACTAAGCACCGTCTCCCAACTTTGCATGAGTCTAAGCCATGCCTCCTTAATTGCATAAGACTAAGAATTGACTTCCCCTGCATGAGACTAAGCATTGTCTCTCCTTGCATAACCACAAATGTTGCGCTATTCAAAATCCTTGCATTATTCCCTTCTCTCGGAGCTAAGCTCTGCCCTCGATCTTATACAAGAATAAGCTCTGTCTTGTTTCATGTCAAGCATCATGTCTTTGCATCTCATGGGCTGAAACATAGCCAATTTTTCCGAAGGCATCATCCTCATTGCCGGAAGACACCATGTCATGGCCTGAGGATCTCTCAATATTGCACATCATTATTCAAAGGCTTCATATTTCAGAGGCACCATCTTCATAGCCCGAGAACATCATTTCATGGCCTGTGAATCCTTATCTCACGATTCATGGCCCTGGACATCATGGTCTAAGGACATCATCCTCACCGTCCAAAGACGATCTCCATGGTCCAAAGGGAATTTGCATCCTTAAATTCGTGCAATAATCTATATGTATTTGTACGCATCATATTCTGAGTTTGCAGGTGATCCAAGAAGCAACTGTTCTCTTAACGAGAGCAATCTTCACTCCAGTTTCCATTCAACGTTCATATCTTGCAACTATTTCAAACATAACCGGTTGCTGTCCATTATCCATTCCCATATGATATCCAGTAAAATATCCCTAACCATTCCCAGATACATCCATTTACGATCCCGATATCGTCCTGCCCAGAAAAGCCTGTCCATTCCTATAAAAATCCTATTGGTTTACTCCACCGTTGGATCCAGAACTACACATGGCCTGATTCCTGTAAAACTAGGGATATGTAAGAAGCTCATAAACCAGGGTTCGACCTATATTTTTCAAAATCACCTCATTCGGTAAAAATCAATCATCATTTCTTTGCCCGACAACTCTTTCATCCTTCTCGGGTAAAGAGGGACAGTTGTTTGATACCCAATTTTTTGCTCCTTATATATATATATATACACACAATACATACATACTTTTAAAATAGTGCATATACATCATCATTTTGATTTATGAGCACACACAAGAATTTTCATAATTTTTCATAATTTTTAAAGGCTTTAAATTAATTCAACTCTGCATTTTTATTACATAAATATCCAATAATTACCCTCAAAATTATTTTAATGATGATTTAATAATATAAACTTATTATTTATATCAATATGAGATTTTAAATATTTTCAGTGCATTTCTTATAATTACATTTGCATTTTTTTGGCTAAATTGTATATTTTTGCATTAATAGCTCATATGCATACATAATTACATTATTTACCCAGAAACTGACTTTTTGGATTTTTATAATTTTTAAGTAATTATTGTTAATCATTTTCATGCACAAATTTTATTTTTGTTATAATTTTTTACTTTTATAAATTACTTATTTGATTAAAATTGGGTATTTAAAATCTAGCCCTAAAATCCTCCTATTTTCGGACCTAAACTACCCAGACCTCAGCCCAAATTACCAAAAACCTTAGCCCAATTACCCCAAGCCCAACACCAGCAACCCACTACCCATACCCGTTCAATTGACCCTCCCTAGTTCCATTTAAATTCTGGTCGTTGATCTCTAAGATCAACGGCCCATAATCAACCGACCCATTTTTAATTACCTAACCTCTAACCCTAATCCTCATTTCCCTTTACCCATTGCCTCTCTATCCTCTCCCATCGGAGGAACCCTTATCTAGCCGCCTCTCAGAAAACCCCTCTAAATCCACCTCAATCATGGATTCATCCACGATTTCCTTACCTTTTGTGTATTATATCACCATCACCTACGATTCTATGTTACCGCTTAGTACTTGCCTAAACATGGCAAGTACTACACCTCAGATTCCGACCATTTCCTTTTGGCTACTTGAATCTAGACATGTATCTCGTCCATATGCTTCACAACCATGGCTATATGGGTCCGATTAGCCGAGATTTCGGCCAGTTTTCGACTTTTGTCAACTAGGGTTTGAATTCCCCTTTGTTTCTTACCGACTCTTACTTGATATTTTTCCTTTTCCGTGTTTAACTACTCTTTATTCTTATGTTTCCCTATTTTTTACTTTATTATTTGCCTCAAATTTGATTCTGAAAGATTTTTTGTGTTTTGGTATTATTTGTGTTTCCCTGATTTACTAAATCTTTGATTTATGCCCTAAAATTGCTTCTAATTGATTCCGGAATATTTTATTTTTATCCTATTTGCATCTGAATGATTTATTTTCTATGTCTATGTGTTCGATTTCTACACTATATAAACCCTTCCCCCATTCCCTTTAGACAGACTTTTTCTGAATTCACTATAGCCTCACTAGATCTCAAGCTTTACTCTAATTTGCATTCTATATTCTAACTTTGGCTGGTTGGAAGCCAAGGTCATTTAGTTCTGAGATCCTGGTATTCAGAATATTGTGTACTTCTGTTATTTTGTGCATTTTCGCTTAACTGGTGAGTCACTTGACTTTTGCAGTTCCATCCTTACATATCTCTTATTTTCATGTGTTCTTACTTTTGAATCCATGGTTCAATTGTTCTGAGTTATGTTTAGGAATTTCTCTATAAACTCTATATGTTTTAGTCTCTTTGATACTTAACTGCTCCTAATGCTACTAGTTTTGATGTTATCTACTCCTAGCCAGGTTAATCTGGACTTTTTAAGGTTTATTCAGTTAGTGTATTGACTCTTGAATGCTCATGAACATGCCTACTTACTTGTCTTGAATCCTTGTAGTGGATGCCTCACATTTGTGTTAGCCTGTGTTATGACCCTCATTGTTAGTCATAATCTGCCTCTCTGCTAGTGTGTCACTCAACATGATCACTCGACCCCATACCCCCTTCTAGTGTTTGCTTGTGATTTGGAATAGTTGTCTCATCATGTTTGAATTGTTGCTTTGAGATGTTAGGCTAAATCTTTGATATAAACTGGATTATCTTTAGTTAAT
This sequence comes from Nicotiana knightiana, assembly GCA_005239525.1. Lineage (NCBI taxonomy): Eukaryota > Viridiplantae > Streptophyta > Magnoliopsida > Solanales > Solanaceae > Nicotiana > Nicotiana knightiana. The sequence continues at coordinate 7,347 of ML418712.1, read as the reverse complement.
CAGACCCCTATGACAATGCTTGAATGCCTATACCTGCTACTTGACATGATTTTACCTTCCACTCTGAGTAATAGTTTGTATATGTGTACTTAGCATAATTCAACCATGTTTTAACGTGTTTTACACCTATGTATAACAATCTTGTCAATCCTGCAAACATGTTCTTTCTCAAATTTTCTTTTTTTTAGCATGTGACTGCTTTTGTACTAAGTGTGAGACCTGTTATCAGTTTATAGTAAGCTTGTTTTAAAGTTCTGTGATTTATTTAACTATTTGCTTTGTTTTCTCAATTTGATCATGTCTATTTAAATCCCTCAATTTCTGTTTCTCAACTTTGGTCTTTTCTTTCACCTGTTGCCTAAGATCTTTGAACCCCATTCTTAGCCGGCTGAAAGCCAAGGCTACTTAGGTTATGTTCGTTGACCTCCCTAGTGTGAGCACTGCTCACGGTTCATTTGAGACCCTTGTGAACTCTGACACACTAGGACTTGGTCCCTAGTCTCTCCTTTGAATTATCCCTGTTAACCTCCTTAGTGTGAGCACTGCACTGGGTTCTTGAAGCCTTTGGGAACTATAACACACTAGGGTTTTGGTTTTATATGCTCAACTCTGTTTTATGCCACTGGGTGAATCATTCAATTCCTTGCTGCCTTATATCCATGAAGGTGTAATTTCTGGGTTATTATGAACCATGAGAATGAAGGCCTGGCATGGCAGGTGTACCTTTGGGCCTGCTGTAGTCTCCCTATAGTTGTTCTATTTTGAAATGTCATTCTATTCATTCTGGGTCTGTAATAATTCTTGTAATAATATTTTGGGGTGTTAGAAAAATTGGGAAATGGGCTTTTATCTTATACTTGCATTGAATTGAGTAGAAATCCTGCTTATAGGTTCATTACTTAGCTCAGAAATGTGTTATAATATGTTCGGTTGTCATGTGCTAGAAATCATGCCTATAGGTATTCTATTTGTCTCAAACGTGTTACTTTTCAGTTATTATAGAAATATTGCCTATAGGTATACTATTATGTTCAATTATTATGTGTTAGCAACCCTGCCTATAGGATCTTTACTTGATTCAAATATGTTCTACTTCTGCTTGTTAGAAACCATGCCTATAGGATATTGTATGATTAAATGTGCGTATAGGATTCTGTTTATATGTTGCCCAATCTACAAATTATAGAAATCATGTCTATAGGATCTAAAATCAGTTTAATTATAGAAATCATGCCTATAGGGTCTGAATCAGTTTTAATTATTGTCTTACTCGTTTCTTTTAAAGTCTGCAATACTATGCTAATTATCATCACTACAACCATGCCTATAGGACTCAATTAACCAATTTTGAACATGTTCATGTGGTTACCATCAATGTTAATTAGTTGTGCGTGCATTTGTTGTTTAAAGTGCGGAGGCCAACTTGAGCCCTTATTTGCTTATACGTGAAAGTCCAAGGTGTTTTGTATGTCGCCTAGTTTCTCTTCTTTTGAGCAACCTAAGTTAAAGTCTAGAACCACCTCAGGATAGAGGTCCAAATGCCTCCTGGACCATAGGCATGGGACGGTTAGTGCACGCATAGGGTACGACTCAGAATTAACTAGTGCGCTTTAGGTAAACAACTTAAAGATAGTAATCGGGTAGCAGGAAATGATAGTCTGTGCCCGCTGAATAATATGAGTAACACCCCACCTCGCTTATTTATGCTGCACGGGGTGATCCTTTTGGCTAAAAACTTAGGACCCCCCCCCCCCCCCCCCCCCCCCACACACACACCTTCGTTTTTAAAGTCAATAATTTTATTTGTCCAAATTTTTATCTCTTCCCTTAGACTAATTCATATTATTAAAGTTCGGCCGGGACCCACCGTTGTGAACCTCGAGGAGTGCCTAACACCTTCTCCTCAAGGTAGTTTGAGCCCTTACCCGATCTTTGGTGACGCAACTGGTTAATCCAGTGTTATCTGCAAATAGGTGCCCTAACGTACCTTAATCCGTTAGGTGACGACTCTCTTTTAACACCCTTCCTTAAAAGAGTTGTCATGTGTCGAAACCCGATTTCACGAGAAAAAGGGTGCGACAGTCTTTCGTTCAAACAGTTGTATTTCTTTCAGACTTACTTGTAGTAAATCCTAGAAGTTCGTGAATTGTGACTCTAGATCCGGGTTATAGTAAATATTATAGCATTTATATTATTCCGCACTCGTTTCATTACGTTTCAGCTTATTTGACTTTATGTACTGAATTGAATAAAAAATGGCTTACTGATTCTCTAATGTTGGCTTGCCTAGCAAGTGATATGTTAGACGTCATTACGGTCCCGAAGATGGGAAATTCGGATCGTGACAGTGGGGTACGTAGGAAAGGAATTGAATATATATACAATTTTGCAAATTGAATGCCCTTAGTTACCGGTGATATTGCTATGTAATTGACGTTGTAGCTCAAGTTGTGAGATCTATAATATGTTAATAATGCTTCTAAGTTCTAATATATTTTATCCATGGTCATAGATTGAAGTGGTAGTTCAACGAAAAATATAAATAAAGTTGATTTGCTGTACTGAGAATACGATACAGCTGCGTAGACACTATCTCAAGCCACCCTGATGTAGCAAGGGAGATACTATTCTTTTATCTGTTAGAAATTTTGAAAAAGAGTACTTAGAGCTTTAAAAGCTTAGTGAAAAGTAATAACAAACTGAATAAAATTGAGCTGCTCTTTTAACTTTATTTGTGCATCGATTGTCATATATTTAGTCTTAAATAGGTTTCATTGCGAATATAAATTGACTTGACTAAATCAGATATCAACAAATCCTCATATATTAAGATAAATAATTGTTTGTTCTTATCCTTCTTTTTTTATGATTAAAGACACCTCACAAACATTTTAAATACTCTATATAATGATATAATTGGTGGCTTGAGCTACTTTGGGGTATTATATCAAACTTGAGCTACTCTAAACTTTTTGTTCATACTACTTGCTTTGGTCAGATGTTATTTGTTTAACTCTCTTTTTCCTTTTATATATGAATACAAGATGCCCTCACTTTATTTATTTCCTTCCTAATTTGTGTTGAATTATTATCAACTGAGGTCGTCTTTGCAAGTGATAGCAAGTGCATACGTAAGTTTTGCTCTAAGTTTTGGGTTATTAGATACTTGGCTCTCTTAACTTTTGCAGGATGCAATTTTTTTTTCTTTTAATAATGTGCAAATGTTCTTTACAGGTAAACTTGCATAAAATATGAAATTTGGAGAGCTCGCTAGAAAAGGTGTTCATATGACAATTGCTAACAAGATTTTCCGAAGCTGATTGTTGAAGTAATCTTCACGACTTATGTCAATGCCTTTACGGTAAAATTTGACTATGTTTTGTAGCATGAGAAAGGACTTTGTTATAATTTCCAATATTAAATAGATGTTATACTCCAAGATTTGGACTTGCTAACTATTGGTTCTAAGAAGAAAGATTGTTTGTATTTACCCTCCAAATCGGATAACAATTAAATTTGTTAGTGGTTTTAAAGATACGTAAATTTATTTGATAGAAAGCGATAAATAACGTCAAATTGAATAAGTAAAGATAAAGTAGATTCAAATCACGCGAGGAAAATAGTTCAAGCCTTAGTGAAATATTGTCCTCGATTCGGACTCGCTATCCTGACGAACAAGAGCAAAAAAGCTAATAACGGAGAAAATAGTAGTATATTGCTTTGGAATACGTGTTACAATGTCTTTCATGAATTATCAGAACCACTTTATATAATAGGAGAGTCCTACTTTAGGTACAACTCTATAAAAGGTTAAAATAATCTCCTGATTTACTGATTTACTGATTTTCGGTCCTTCAGCGATACGTGCCGAGATCCCCGCTGTAATATTCGGCTGGTCACGGATATTACGGTCTTCTGTTGGTCGTGCTTGATTGCCCGATAGTGTTTTTCGAAGCGTTCAAAGCTAGGACCGTTTCCGAATCGTGACCCCGAAATTCTCGAGGTCGGGTGTCATGCTCCCGAATTCTGGCTTGACGAGACTGACCCCTCGACTTTGGTCCCACGTTATCATATCTTGAGCTGGACTTATTTTGTCGGAGACCGGGACGTACCATGAGCCCTATTTTACCCATATACAGATAGTCCCCTCGATTTTCGGAGATTAAAAACGACATGAGCTTCTGATTCTTACTTTGACACATCGCGACAGAAACGACAAACCATCGAAAACGTCTCGTCAACCAAGTCATAATGGCATTAAATGCATATCAGCCACCGGCCGGCCGTCTCTGGACGTGAAACGCCACTGAGTTACTATAAATATCCCTCCTTTGTTCATTTTTACTTTACATCAGACTTTCTACCATCGTACCCTCAGGACTTCAATACTCTTCAGCACTTTTACCCTAGTTATTCAAGATCCTTTGCAAGAATTTTTTACACATCTTCTTCTGAAGCCAACAATTCTAATCCTTCAACTTTCTTCATATTTCCTAGATTTTCCTCCATCTTTATTTACTAAAGGAATGCCAAACACTTCCAAAACTGTTTCCCAGAAAGAAGTACCTTCTACTACGCGGTTGGCTACTGAGGTCGAGTAGAACGCTCCGTGCCCGGCCGTTGTTGAATCACTAACCAAACCCCCTTTGAAAATGTTAATCCCCGGGGGATACTCGGTCAACGTCGATTTTAATATTGAAAGCCTTCCTCCGTACAATGTCGGTGTGAGGAGGTCTCGAGATATATCTGCTCGATTATGAAAGAGGCCCCCCGACGGTCCAAAAAGAATGCAATTGGGCCAATAGAGACATAGTGGTCCCCAACCCCGAAGAGGCCATTACTACCTATGTCGAGGGATATCTAAGTGTTTACACTTATCCCTTTACATTAGGACCGATGGACCCGGTCATTATAGATTTTTGCAAGAGATACGAGGTATGTCTCGGTCAGATTCTTCCTTCAATTTGGAGGATTGTGATCCTCCTTCGATTTTTTTTAAGCAAAATCAACTTCTTCCAGTTCACTGTGGATCACCTACTCCGTTTGTACAGTCCCTGATTATTCCGAGGGGGCTGAAAAAACTTGTGCGTCGGGCCAGTAAGGCCCTATTCTCAAGCATCGATGAGGACCGGGATCGAGGTTGGCAAGGCCACTTTGTCCGAGTGAGGACTTTGGACTTGATTTTGGCTGAATGCAGGCCATCCCCCGAGACGTGGAATATGTCACATAGGTAGAATTACCTTCGAATGTTGATTTTATACTTACTTCTCTTTTCCTTATCGGTGATTGTGGTGGTGCAGTCGTCGCTCGGGTCCTAAATGTTGTCCCTCGACTCAAGGAGTGGGTCGAGGGTATCGTTTCACAAATGCCCTACTCTGAGCGCTTGTGGCACAAAATTTCGAAGGGTTGTTGGGAGGTCTGATCCCATGGTGAGACTTATTTCTCGAGTAGGCAGTGTTAGGATTATTCTTTAACATTAAGCATTAATTCCCTATACTTCTTTTGGCTTATCAAAGGATGTCGAGCTTAGGCCCCCACACGATGGCAAGGCCTTACCTATTGAGTCTCCTACTCCGGGGCTGGCAGGAGAGGGGAAAAATAGGAAGGCTCCGAGTTCCCCGAGCTCGGAGAAAAGAAAACAAGGAGAAGGCTGGTGCGCAAGCCGAAGGAAAACACCAGCGCCCGAGCACCAGCTTCAGATTTGCTTTATCGGCTGAGGGACGAGTTCGAGGGAGAAGAGCCCTTTATTTTTGTGGCCCGCGAGTCGTCGCTCCTCGAAGATTGGGAAGCCGTTGAACCTGAGATCCGTGAGGCCGACCGGTCTCAGGACAAGGAGGCCGATGAAGAGGCCAAGGGTGAGGCTTCCCGGGATGTGGAAGGGTTGGTAGTAATTTGTTACAAAGGAGACTGCCAAAATTTATATAGATCTCGGGGAGTTAAACATTCGAGGACAAATGTTTCTAAGGGGGGAATAATGTTACATCATTTCCGTACTTTAAAGTTTCTTCGTAAGTTAGTCGACGTAAATTTTGAGAAAAGATTATCTTTGAGAGGATAAGAAGTTCATCTTATTGGCCTTAGGTTTTACAAGGGCGTATAAAAGTGGTATCACAGTAGTTCTGTCCTAGGGTTGTCTACAGACCGTGTCTAGTAGAGTCTTATTTATGAGTGTGTTGTGCACCACATTTATAAATAGGAAGCTACAGGAAATATAGTATGTTGTCCTCCCTTCCTATCTAAGATTGTGCGATATAAGGATTCATTTTCCTAATGATAGTATAATTTCTCTTATTATAGAACAAGGAGTCGTGACATTTGTATAACTTGAGGTTGAGCAGTATATACAAGGTATGTTAAGGCTATCCCTTCTTTCCTGTGTTAGGTGACAAAGAGATACCGAGGAAAAGTTCATCATCGGGGGAAAGCGGGCCTAACTCGGGCCTGAGACTTGTCAACCGGCTCCCTTCCCCGAGCGCGGATCTAGGTCGAAAGCGGTATGCCCGGGTTCTCTCCGCCCCCATAGGGATTTCCAGTTACCTCCAGTTCTTGGTTACTAAATAATATGAGGCCAAAATAAACGAGGTGGACTTGCCGTGCTTGTTCAACGAAGCACAACAGGCGCTGAACCAGGTAACCCTTGATAATTCCTGATGATTCCAATTTTTCTTCTCACATTTAGACTACTTTTTTGGTAATTCTAATGTACTTACCTCGTATTTGCAGGCCTCGGTGCTCCATCACGAGACCTTTCTCTAGTACCGGGACGAATTGAGACATTATAAGGTTGCAGACAAAGAGCTTGCTGAGAAAGGAAACATGTTTAAACTTCCCAGCGAGCAACATGAGGGTGAAATCAAGAGCCTTCGAGCCGAGTTGGATGTGGCTCAGAAAGAACATGCCAACCTGTTGGAATAGGTAACAATTTTTTAAGTTAGTGATGATGAGTTAGACACGGTGTTTAAATGTCAGAATCCACAGGTCCAGCAGAAGCTCGATCGGATCGACCAACTCCGGGCCGAGATGGATGTGATCAAAGTCGAGGCCAAAGGGTGGAATAGCAAGATCGATTGCGTGGCCTCAGGGAAATAAACAGACCGGGAGTAGTTGGCCTCGGTGGAGACCCAACTTCAATCGGTAAAGGAGAAGGAGGAGGCACGATCCCAGAAAGTCGAGGAGCTTCAATCTAAATCAAGATCGGCTGTTGCCGATCGGGAGACCCTCGCTAAGGAGCTTAGGACGGCCAAGTCGGTGGTTGAAATGACCAAGGCCGATGCTGACAAGATGGTGGCTGATGCGAGACTAAAATGCATAGTTTAACATGTGATATACCTTACATTTTATGCGCAT
>ML418705.1:134466-255424 GCA_005239525.1 Nicotiana knightiana | reverse complement strand
TGTCACTTCTATGGTGTTTTCTTGTTGAATCCTTCGAATGCCTTCCGAACCTTCTTCGAAAATATCCTTAAGTTGTGTTGTTTGGTGTCTATTTATATGTTTTGGGCGAACTCTAACCATGTAGGAGACTTCCATTTCAACCGGGAAACACTTAAACTCGTTAAAACTTGGATTTGGCCGAACTGGGAACCCCGGGCGTTTGGGCTCTANCCCCCTAACGCCAGGGGCTGCCTGGCCTTATGGGGTAAACGCCCCCCTAACGCCAGGTAGGGTCAGGCTTTAGGGGGCAAACGCCCGGCTATCGCCCGGGTGTCTCCTTTTGCGTATTTTCGACGTATTTGCATCCCTTTAGCTCCGTTTCCATCTCCAATTCACCTACACATAAAATAAACTCTATTAAGCACATAACAAGTGTATTTTTATCATTAATGCACCTCAAATGTATGGTATATTACATATTAAACTATGCATTCTAGCCTCGCATCAACACTCAACCGGGTGATCCCAGTCAAGTGAACTTGATTTGCCTTTCCTACCCAACGTGTTTCCCCGTGTTTATAGCATACATTATTTATGTGAAACAATGAGATAAGCTTAAAAGTGTGTGATTACCACAATAAGTCCAATTTTTCCTCATGTTACATTATTCTACTAGATTTCCCAAAACATACGTAATAGATACAACAATTCCCAATACGGACCACGATTACAAACAAATACAACCACTGCCCAACATATACATATTCACCCACATAGTGTCTACGGAGCCTCTAAGAGTGCTAGGAGTTTATACAATACTTGCCGGCAATAAGGCCCTGACTATACCTTACAATACATAATATACTCAAAAGGAGATGGCAGGAACTACACATGGCCCCGAGAGGAAGTGGGGCTCACCAGTACAGCTGAAAGAGGATGAGGAGAAAGCACCACTAACGGCGAGCTGAGCTACCTACTATGGACCCACCTACATCCATATAAAAGATGTAGCGCCCCCGACAAAAGGGACGTTAGTACTGTGGAATAGTACTAGTATGTATAAAAGAACTTTATCCCATGTGCAATCAAACAATACACAATTAAGAGACAGTAATAGAACCAATTAATCAATGCACGTGGGAAGAAACAACCACAATCAAACAAGTTTCACAATCTCTCCTTTTTCCCTTTTCAACATCATCATATTCAAGAGTTCATAGATTTTCATTTCAGTAGTGATAATGATCACATTCCATCCTTATTACATCGGCCACCCTTATTACCTCACGCCTCATCAAGCTTATTACCTTGTGTTGCGACGCGCAACCCGATCCCACCTGACAATCATGTTTCATAACAACAACCACAAATAATTACATCACATTAATTATCATTTCAAGGAATACAAGTTCATATCAAAAATTTATTTATTTGGGCCCAAGGCACCATAACTATCATCAAGTACAAATTCATGTACACGGTGTTTCCATAATCGTTCAACTCATTTACATCATTTCACAATACCGTTTTTCATTAATTTACACGCATGGCTTTTAGCCATTATATACATTCCCACACTTGGGCACATCAACAATCTTTCATTCGTTACACATCCTTTCATATTCGATACCCTTTAGCCTTTACAAGCTTTGCACAGAATGAAATAGGCACATCAAAACACTTTTCACAACCTCATATAGCACGGTAGCACGACAGTCAACTGGGACAAATCAGAGAATAGAATCTTACGTCTTAACACATTTGAACAATCAATTCACATATTTCCAAACAAGGTACACCTGCCGTATACTCGGACCCAACAAAAGGATTCTACGAAGGTTAAAGTTAGCCATACATACCTCGAACCGGGATTTTTCCTTAATTTCTATCTCAAATCACCGGGCCTTCTACCACCTTCAATCTAATTCACAATGCGGAACATTTAAACTTAGAATTAGTAATCATGAACATGTCTTGAACTCATTTGAGCTTTCTATCAAACACTAGGTGTTCCTTTAGATTAAATAACCCCTTTTTAGTGAAAGGTTACTCCAACCAATTTTCCTTTACTAGATTATGATAAAATGGGTACATACATGCAAGATTCTTAACCCCATCTTTATGAACTACCCTACCCATGTTTCATTTTAACAAAAAATTGGAAATTTAGGGTTAATGAGGTAGAAGCTTACCTCTTAAAGTGAAGAAGTTTGTGTTCTACTTGATTAGTTCCATGCGTGAGTGATGAAGGAAGACCAATTTGATGAAGTTGGGACTTTCTCTCTCTAGAACCCATTCTTTCCTCTCTCTAATATCTCAGAAAATGGTTAAAAATGAAGGGGAGGGTTTTTTTTTAATGAACTGGGGTCGGGTTTTAAAATTAAAAAAAACCTGGGCCCGACACAAAAATGCGGTCAGGAATGCGATCGCATTCCTGACATGCGGTCTGCAGAATCGACCGCATAATGGCCCTCAAGATGGGCCAAAATTCGAAACACATTGCCTAGGTATGCGACATTTCACGGTCCATATACACGTTATGCGATCGCATAATGCGTCGCAAACTTCCCTCCCAAAATCGAAGGCAACAATGTGACAGCTTATACGGTCTGCAGAACTGGAATGCGATCGCATATTGGACCGCATAGTTGACCTCAAATGGGGCAGTGATCTGCCCAGGTATGCGACCATTATGCGGTCCGCATACACGCTGTGCGATTGCATAGTGCGTCACATAACACCTACTTTTTGGAAAATTTTATTCTTTAAGTCTCGGGATACTTTTTACTCAATTTAGGTTCGTTTCAAAAGTTTCAACAATAACAACAACTCGGGGACTCATTCGGGCATTATTATTATTTTTTTTTAAATAAGAAAATTTTACGGGTCTTTACAGTTCGGAATATAGAGGTAGCTGTTCAGCGTCCGCAGCATCTCTATTTTCCCTCCTTTTGTTGTATCTAGCTATTTGTTGGGAGGTTTTGTATTATAATAGAACACTTGTTGGTATATTTATTAGATGTTCATGACATGTTGATTCCAGATTTTGGGGATGGTTTAGACTACTTATCTATTTATTTTTCCTAATGAATTCAGAAATTCTGTATACTCTATGAAATGTTAAAAATGGTTGGTATTTTAGAAAGAAAACTGTAATTATGTGATTATTGGCTAGCCTAGTTCCACGATAGGCGCCATCACGGGCAGTTTAGGACTCAATGGTCATAAGCAGGTTTAGTAGAGTCTTGCGGATCGGTACAGAGACGTCTGTACTTATCTTCAAGAGGCTGCGGAACCCTTAGGAACAATCTCATTTGCCTTGAACTCTGTCGTGCCATTTTGTTGATTATGGGAATCTAAATTTCTGTTGTTCCTTCTCTCACATATGGTGAGGACTCGCACTACCGATCAGGATGATCAGCCACCAGCTAGACTAGAGAAAGGTCGAGGTGACGGTCGAGGCCGTGGTAGAGGTAGGGGGCTGGCCTTGCGGCAGCCAGGGTAGTGTCAGTTGATCCCCCTACTGTTCAGGGTCAGATTCCTGCCATAGATACTCCAGCGGGACATGCTCAGGCACCGACAGTGCGTATTGTTCTTCCAGGTCTTTAAGATACCTTGGCCCAGATCTTGACGGTGTGTACCACCCTTGCTCATACAGTTGCCGATACTTCTCAGGCCGGGGGAGGCAGTCGGAATCGAGTTGCCCGGTCACCTGAGTAGGGTACTCAGGGCCAGGAGACATCAAGGGCGGTTCTAGCCTAGCCGATTTCTCCAGTTCGGGACTTCGTGGTTCCAGTTATGCCAGAGGACGAGCAACATAGACTGAAGAGATTTAGCAGATTACAGCCTCTGACATTCAGTGGTGTTGAGGGAGAGGATGCCCAGGGTTTTCTTGATAAGTGTCAGAGGATACTGCGTACTACTGAGATTTTGAAGGCCAGTGGGGTGTCATTTGCTACATTTTAGTTTTCTGGCGCTGCTTTCACTTGGTGGGAGTCTTTTGTTTGAGAGGCGTAGGCCTGTTGGTTTAGCACCCCTCACCTGGAAGCAGTTCTCCACTATCTTCTTGGAGAAATATGTACCTCAGTCTCATAGGGAGGAGCAACGCAGGCTTTTTGAGCAGCTGCATCAGGGGGAGCTATCAGTGACGCAGTACGAGATGCGTTTTTCGAAGTTGGCTCATCATGCTACCGAGTTGGTCCCTACTGATAGGGAGAGCGTTAGCAGGTTTGTGGATGGCATTATTTATCAGCTCCGCCTATTTATGACCCGAGAGAGAGTATCAGATGCTACATTAGTGCAGGTTGTTGATATTGCTCGAGCTAATTGAGTCGGTTCACCGCTAGGAGTGGGAGGAAAGGGAGACCAAGAGGCCTTGTAGATCGGGCAGTTCTAGTGGTACTCCCTATAGGGGGCAGTTTCAGCATGGTAGAGGTCATTCATTCAGGCCTCCTCAGTCAGTCCGCCCAGCTTATAGTGGTGCATCTTTCAGGCATGGTCCTCGTGGTTCTCATCCAGGCCGTACATCATTTGGTGCCTCCCAGCTGAGAGTGTAGCTCGAGCACCACCAGTTCAGAGTTCTTCTATGCATGAGTCTTCTAGTGGCCATTCTGGTTCCAGAGGTTTCTATCCGTCCCCGCCTCCAGCTCCAGGGAGTTATTTTGAGTGTGGAGTGTTTGGGCGCATATGGAGGCAGTGTCCCCGTTATCCGGGTGGTTCTTCTCAGCAGAGGGGCCAGCCGTCGAGTTCAGCTCTAGTTACTTCACCACCCGCCCAGGCAGCCAGGGGTGGTAGTCAGAAGCTAGACGCTTCCCTAGAGGGGGAGGTCGAGCAGGTGGAGGTCAGGCCATTATGTATGCATTTCCAGCCAGGCCGGATGCTATGGCCTCCGATGCAGTGATTGCAAGTATTGTCTCAGACTATTGCCGAGATGCTTTGGATTTATTTGACCCTGGTTCTACATATTCCTATGTTTCTTCATATTTTACCCATTTTCTGGATATGCCCCGTGAGTCTTTAGTTACCTCTGTTTATGTGTCGACTCCGGTGGGCGATACTGTTGTTGTGAGACCGTGTGTATCGGTCATGTGTGATATATATTGGGGGTCTGGAGACGCGAGTGGACCTACTGTTACTCAGCATGGTCAATTTTGATGTGATATTAGGCATGGATTGGTTATCTCCGTGTCATGCTGTTCTTGATTGTCACGCTAAGACCGTGACCTTAGTTATGCCCGGATGCCCGAGGGGTGAGTGGAGAGGTTCTTCTGAGTATATGCCTAGCAGGGTGAGTTCCTACGTGAAGGCTCAGCACATGGTTGAGAAGGGGTGTCTATCTTATCTTGCTTTTGTGAGGGATGTCAGTTCCTGTGGTCCGTGACTTTTCGAACGTGTTTCCTGCAGTCCTGCCAGGCATGTCGCTTGATTGGGACAATCATTATGGTATTGACCTGGTGCCAGGCACCCAACCTATTTCTATTCCACCTTATCGTATGGCACCAACGGAGCTAAAGGAATTAAAGGAGCAACTTTAGGCATTCCTAGATAAGGGGTTGATTCGGCCTAGTGTGTCACCTTGGGGTGCACCGGTGTTGTTCGTAAAGAAGAATGATGGTTCTATGCGTATGTGCATTGATTATCGGCAGCTGAACAGAGTTATGGTGAAGAATCGATATCCCTTGCCTCGTATAGATGAATTGTTTGATCAGTTGAAGGGTGCCAGGGATTTTCCAAGACTGACTTGCGTTTCGGTTATTATCAGTTGAATATTCGGGGGCCAGACATCCCGAAGACTACTTTCAGGACTAGATATGGTCATTATGAGTTCCTGGTTATGTCATTTGGGCTGACTAATGCCCTAACAGACTTTATGCACTTGATGCACAGTGTATTTCGGCCTTATCTGGATTTTTTTGTCATCGTGTTCATTGACGATATCTTGGTGTATTCCCGTTCTCGGGAGGATCATGAGTAGCATTTGAGAGTTGTGCTTCAGACCTTGAGAGCGAAGAGATTGTATGCAAAATTTTCGAAGTGTGAGTTCTGGCTTGATTCAGTAGCATTCTTGGGGCACGTGGTGTCCAGTGAGGGTATTCAAGTTGATTCAAAGAAGGTAAAGGCGGTGCAGAGTTAGCCTAGACCATCATCAGCTACTGAAATTCGCAGTTTTCTTGGTTTGGCAGGGTACTATCGTCGTTTCGTCGAGGGATTTTCATCTATTGCAGCACCTATGACCAGCCTGACCAAGAAGGTTGCTTAGTTAAAGTGGACTGAGGAGTGTGACGAGAGCTTTCAGAAGCTCAAGTCATCTTTGACTACAGCTCTGGTATTGATTTTGCCTATCGGTTCAGGTTCTTATACAGTTTACTATGGTGCCTCGAGAGTTGGCCTTGGAGCGATGTTGATGCAGGACGGTAGGGTGATTGCCTACGCGTCCAGACAGTTTAAGGTGCATGAGAAGAATTATCCGGTGCACGATCTTGATCTAGCAGCTTTTGTTCACGCCTTGAAGATTTGGCGTCACTGTTTGTATGGAGTGCATTGTGAGATTTTCACTTATCACCGTAGTTTATAGCATCTGCTTATGCAGAAGGATCTGAATTTACATCAGAGGAGGTGGTTGGAGCTTCTCAAGGATTATGACTCACTATTTTATATCACCCGGGGAAGACAATGTAGTGGCCGATGCCCTGAGTCGCAGAGCGGAGAGTTTGGGGAGTCTAGCCTACCTTCCAGTAGCAGAGCATCCATTAGCAGTCGATGTTCGGGCTTTGACAGGTCAGTTGGTGAGATTGGATCTACCAGCGCCTCCGCGGGTATTGGCTTGTGTATCCTTTAAGTCTTCTCTTTACGATCAGATTAGAGCACGCCAGTATGATAATCCATATTTGCTTGTCCTTCAGGACATGGTCCGTCGCGGTGATGCCAGGGATGTGGTTATTGGTGATGATGGGTTCATGAGGATGCAGGGCCGGATTTGCGTGCCCAATGTAGATGGACTTCGAGATTTGATTCTAGCTAAGGCCCATAGTTCGCGGTATTCCATCCATCCGGGTGCCGCAAAGATGTATCAGGATTTGAGGCAGCATTATTGGTGGAGGCGGATGAAGAAAGATATTGTTGAGTTTGTGGCTCGGTGTCTCAACTGTCATCATGTCAAGTATGAGCACCAGAGACAAGGTGGATTGCTTAAGAGATTTGATATTCCGGAGTGGAAGTGGGAGCGGATCACCATGGAATTCGTAGTTGGGCTCCCACGGACTTCGAGGAGGTTTGATGATATATGGGTTATTGTGGATCGGCTGATCAAGTTCGCGCACTTCATTCATGTTGGTACTACTTATTCTTCGGAGCAGCTAGCTGAGATTTACATCAGGGAGATTATCCGATTGCATGGGGTTCAAGTTTCTATCATTTATGATAGAGGTACTCAGTTTGCATCTCAGTTTTGGAGAGCCGTGCAGAGAGAGTTGGGCACTCTGGTTGAGTTGATCACAACGTTTCATCCTCAGATCGACGGGTAGTCAGAGCGTACTATTCAGATTTTGGAGGATATGTTGCGTGCCTGTTTCATTGATTTTGGGGGTTCATGGGACCAGTTTCTGCCATTCTCGGAGTTTGCATATAATAATAGTTACCAGTCGAGTATCCAGATGGTTTCGTATGAGGCTTTATATGGTAGAATGTGCAGATCTCCGGTTGGTTGGTTTGAGCCGGGCGAGGCTAGACTATTGGGCACAAACCTGGTTCAGGATGCATTGGGTAAGGCAAAGTTGATTCAGGAGCGGCTTCGCACGGCGCAGTCTAGGAAGAAGAGTTATGCGGACCGGAAGGTCCGGGATGTGTATTTTTTGGTTGGGGATAAGGTGTTGCTGAAGGTGTCACACATGAAGGGTGTTATGAGGTTCGGGAAGAGGGGAAAGTTGAGTCCCAGGTTCATTGGGCCATTTAAGGTGCTTCAGAGGATTGGGGAGGTGGCTTATAGACTTGCCTTGCCTCCCAACTTGGCGAGTATTCATCCGGTGTTACATTTTTCGATTCTTTGGATGTATGTTAGTGACCCGTTTCATGTTTTGGACTTTAGCACGGTTCAGCTCGAGGGTGATATGTCATATGAGATAGAGCCAGTGGCTATTTTGGGTCGTTAGGTCAGAAAGCTAAGGTCTAAGGATATAGCTTCAGTGAAGGTTCAGTGGAGAGGGCAGCCGATGGAGGATGCAACCTGGGAGACCGAGCGGGAGATGCGGGGATAGATATCTTCACTTATTCGAGACTCTAGGTATATTTCTAGACACGTTTAAGGACGAATGTTTGTTTAAGTGGGGGAGGATGTAATGACCTGGCCGGTCGTTCCGTGAGATTAGCCCCGTTTTCCCCATTTATGCTTTATCATATGCCGCTTAGCCTATTATGTTGTGTTAGGTCGGTTGGTTCGGGTTCGGAGTGATCGTGGTGAGAATTGAGACACTTAGTCTCTTAAATTAGCTTAATAGTTGAAAAAGTCAACCGAGAGTTGACTTATTGGTAAATGACCTCGGAATGCGGATTTCATGGTCGTTAGGTGATTTGGGACTTAAGAGTGTGTTCGGAATGAAGTTTCGATGTTTGGTGTAGAATTAGGCTTGAATTGGCGAAAGTTAGTTTTTGGCAATTTCCGTTCGATAGTGGAAAATATGCTATCGGGGTCGGAATGAAATTCCGGAAGTTGGAGCAGGTTCATAATATCATTTTGCATATGTGTGCAAAATTTAAGGTCAATCAAATGTGTTTTGGTTGGTCTCGGCATCGTTTGCGAAATTTAGAAGTTTCAAAGTTCATAGGCTTGAATTTGATGTAATTTTTGTTTTTTTGCATTGTTTTTGATATTTCGAAGGCTCGACTAAGTTTGAATAAGGTTATGGGTTGTGGTGGCGTATTTGGTTGAGGTCCCAAGGGCCTCGGGTGTGTTTTGGTAGGTTAACGGATCAAGTTTGGATGTTGGAAGTTGTAAATTTTGCTGGTGTTCTATTCTAGTGTCCTTCTATGCGATCACATGGGTAAGAATGCGATCGCATAGGCTAGTTGGGGAGAACATGGGTCTTTATGAAGTGCGATCGCGTGGTGGAGGCCGCGATCGCGTAAGAGTGGGTCCTCTGTGCAGTGCGATCGTGTGGGTAAGGTTTGCGATTGCATAGGGTGTTCTGAGGCGCGTGAGGGGGTGAGTGGCTGAGCTATGAGAACGCGTGTGCTCGTACACGAACGCATAGAGTGGTCTGGTATGTGCATCGCGAACGCATCCTCGGAAATGCGATCGCACTGAGGAAATTAATTGCTGGGTAGAATGTTTTAAAGGCCACTTGTGCGAGATTACCTCGTTTCTTTCCTCCATTTTTGAACGAGTTGACAACTATTTGAGAGGGATTTGAAGGAGAAATCAAAGGGGCTCGCTTGGAGGTAAGGTTCCAACTTCATAACTCGTTTATATGTCGTTTTCTAAGTAATTAAACCGGAAAATTATTGGAATTAAACCCAAATTTGGGGAAGAAAGGTGCATGAACTTTGGAATTTTCTTTTGAGGATTTGAGTCGGCAATTGTAGTCCGATTTTAGTGTTCTTGGTATGTATAGAATCGTGGGAGGACGAGTTTTCTAATGATGTAAATTTTGTCGAATTCCTAGATGTGGGCCCGGGGCTCAAGTTTGGCCGAATTTCGAGATTTTCTTATAAATTGATAGTTTTCGATTGGGTTGTGTTCCTTTAGCGTATATTGATGATGTTAATCTGTGTTTGGTTAGATTCGGAGCAATCGGGAGCCAATTTGAGGGTAAAGAGCATGGCGGACTAGTAGTGTGGCCCGGTAGAGGTAAGTAATGGTTATAAATCTTGTCCTGAGGGTATGAAACCCCAGACTTCATATTTTTCACTTTTATTATAATGGCGCACATGTCGGATGATGAGTATGTGGTGCGCAATGATTTTTGGATTGGACTTGGTCCTCTCCGCGGAAACTATTGAGTTGCATATTTTACACTAAATTATATGTTAAATTGTGTTCTAAAGAATATTGCTATATTTTGGCTATAAGCCATGTTTAGGGCCTCGTGCCGACTTGTTTAGACCCCTTGGGGGATTTTTACTTCTATTTCGTCACTGTTTATTTATCATTTACACTCAGTCATATTGTGCTTAACAATTTTTGAAACTCGGCCTGATTTTCATTATTTTGTGATTCAAAAATGATGTTTTGGGTCGAGTACCCCATTTTACTGATATGCCCGATGGCTTTTGAGAGGTTCTGACTGAGTAAGGTCGAGGGCCTGATTGTGAGGATATGATACACCATGAGGTGGCTTGATATTAGTGCTTGGGCTCAAGGAGACCCTCCGGAGTCTGTACAAACCCCCAGTGAGCGCAGGTACCTATTGAGTGCTGAGCGCCGAGTCCCGAGTGATGAGTGATTGGGAGGCATGAGTGACAGTGAGGTTGCCCGAGGGGCTGATACTGAGTGGCTGTGAGGTGCTGAGTGATGTTCTGCCTGAGGGGCGATTTGTGATTCATGTTTTTTTCCGAGGGGCTACTTATAATTTATTTCATTTTTACACTACATCTTTCGGTTATTTTTAATTCTGAAATTGTTGAAAAATACATTTTTCAAAGGATTTTTGTGAAGTTGGTTTTAAGGCATGATGATTTCATATATCTATGTATATACTGTTGGAAAGAAAGACTGTACATATTGTGAATTGATGATATTCATTTTTATGTGTTTCTTGCCACTTAGACTTGATTTATTTTCATTACTACTGAGTTGGCGTACTCACATTACTCCCTGCACCCTTGTGTGCAGATTCAGGTACAGATACCTAGAGTTAGCCATCTATTTCGTGTGGAGCCAGAGTTCGGGATATAGAGGTAATTGTTCAGCATCCGCAGCATCTCTGTTTTCCCTTATTTTGTTGTATCTAGCTATTTGTTCGAAGGTTTTGTATTATAATAGTAGACTTGTTCGTATATTTCTTAGATGCTCATGACATGTTGACTCCGGATTTTGGGGATGGTTTAGACTACTTAGCTATTTATTTTGCCTAATGAATTCAAAATTTCTGTATACTCTATGAAATGGTGAAAATGGTTGGGATTTTAGAAAGAAAACTGTAATTATGTGATTGTTGGCTAGCCTAGTTCCACGATAGGCGCCACCACGGCCGGTTTAGGATTTGGGGTCGTGACAAATAAAATATTGGACAAGATAAAACTGTACAAAAACTATGGAAAAATACCAGTTGCTAATAATGCATGATTTTTAGGGTATATATACAAATTATAAAAATATTTTGGTAAAAATTGGGTATCAACAATTGACCCTCTTTATCGAGAAAGGATTAAAGAGTTGTCAGGCAAATATATGATGGCCGATTTTGACCTAGCGAAATGGTTAGAGAGATTTTGGCAGTACTCTGGTTTCTGAGCTACCTACATATTCCTGGTTTTAAAGGAATCGGGCCGTATGTAGTTCCGGATTCACCGATGAAACATACCTGTGAAATTATCACAAGAACAAACGCAATATCTAGGGATGGGTGAATGAACGACTTACGAGAGAGGTTAGGTTTGATACATTTGCGGAACTGGAGCAGGATCGCTCATGTTGGGATAGCCGCTACTCGCCGGGTTACCTGCAAATAAGAATACTACAAGCATATATTGTTCATAAATTTAAACACGATGCATGTTCCCGTTGGACTATGAAAGCTGTCTTCGGACGGTTAGGGATCACGTCCTTAGACCATGATGTCCTGGGCCATGAATTGTTTGATGAGAGATTCACAGGCCGTGAAATGATGTTCTCAAGCCATGAGGATGGTGCCTCCGAACTATAACGCCTTTGAATAATGATATGCAAATTGAGAGAGATCCTCAAGCCATGACATGGTGTCTTCCGGCTATGAGGATGATGCCGTTAGACGATGACACCTTTGGACAAGTTGGAGATATTTCAGCCCATGAGATGCAATAATTTGACAAGACAAGGCTTAGTCTTGCGAAATGGAGGGCAGAGCGTAGCCCGAAAGAGGAGCGAAGTAAATAATGCTTGAGAGACAACACTTAGTCTCGGTGAAACAGTAAATTGGAGGCAGAGTTTAGCCTCATGCAGGTATGGAGACAGAACTTAGTATCATGCAAATGAAGGCAGAGATTAGCCTTATGCAGGTGAAGGCAACGATTAGCCTTATGCAAGGGCAGGAAGAGATTATCCTTATGAAAAATGGAGGTACAGCTTAACCTCATGCAGGAGGAAGGCAAAGTTTAGCCTTATGCAAGGGGAAGGCAGAGTTTAGCCTTATACAGATGGAGACAGAGCTTAGTCTCATGCAAGGGAAGGTAGCATTAGCCTTATGCAAAAGGATAAATAGCAAATGATAGTAGAATTTCTTAGCTGGTAGCGGATTTCGATATTGCGATTGTTGTGAGAATTGTGACTACGGAGAATGTTTGTTCTTTGTGCTGATAGCAAATTTCGGCAATTGCAATTGTTTTAAGAATTGTGACTTTGAAGCGTATTTATCCGTTGTTCCTGCATCCAAAGAAAATCGTGAGTTCTGTAGATGGGGAAGGTCAGTTCGTATCCCCACTGGATTTGCTGGACTCGTTCTGCTTGGTCTGATGATCCTGTTCAAGTTATAGGGGTAGTGTTTGCTAAATAGAACTATTTTTGAAAGCAAGCATGCATGATTTTGCAAAGACATTGTATAAGATATACTTTAAGAAATTTAGATAAACCGAAGGCCATGACATAGTTCAAGACATTGCAACCTCTCATGATACGGAATATTGAGGGTCCTTCTCACAATTTTTCCCCAGTTAGATGGGTTGACGTCTATGACTGTTGCGCATCCCGCGGTAGGCTAAACTTGCTTTACAATTTTGAGGGTCCTCCTCAAAATTCTGCCCCAGTTTCCAATTGTGGGGGAGTAGGGGATGAGATTTTTATTGAATTATGACCGAACCCATAGGGATTCCTATGTATCCCCTCTTAAACGGGAATCAGGTCAGGCGTAGTTCAATTTACATCATTTGAGAAGAGCATAAAGAAGTACACATAGTAGCTCTTGACTGCATCGGAATTAATTGGTTTTGGCCAGACTTCTCTGTCCATTTCTGCAAGTATGATAGCTCCCCCTGTCAATACTCGATGAACCATATATGGACCTTGCCAGTTAGGAGAGAATTTCCCTTTGGCCTCATCTAGATGCGGAAAGATCTTCTTTAACACCAGTTGCCCCGGTGTGAACTGTCTTGGCTTGAGTGTTTTGTTGAAGGCTATGGTCATTCTGCTCTGATAAAGTTGTCTGTGACACATTGCATTCATCCTTTTCCCGTCTATGAGGGCTAGCTGCTCGTAACAACTCTTTACCCATTCTGCATCGCTGAGCTCAGCTTGATGTATGATTCTTAAGGAAGGAATTTCCACTTCGGCAGGAATAACAGTTTCGGTACCATAAACCAGCAAGTAAGGAGTTTCCCTAGTTGATATGCGGATTGTGGTGCGGTAACCCAGCAAGGCAAATGATAGGTTTTCGTGCCACTGTTTATGTCTTTCTATCATCTTTCTCAATATCTTGTTGATGTTCTTGTTGGCGGCTTCTACAACTCCATTCATCTGGGGTCTATAGGCTGTGGAATTCTTGTGTTTGATTTTGAAAGTCTCGCACATGGATTTCATCAGATCACTGTTTAGATTGGAGCTGTTGTTAGTGATGATTGATTCTGGAACTCCAAACTGACATACAATACGATCGCGGACAAAGTCTGCCACGACTTTCTTAGTTACTGCTTTGTAAGATGCTGCTTCGACCCATATGGTGAAATAATCAATAGCTACTAAAATGAACCTGTGTCCATTTTAGGTTGTAGGCTCGATTCGTCCAATGACGTCTATTCCCCAGGCGACGAATGTCCAAGGCGAGCTTGTTGCATTGAGCTCATTTGGGGGTACTTTTATTATATCTGCATGTACCTGACATCGGCAGCATTTTCCAGACATACTGGATGCAGTCTGTTTCCATGGTCATCCAGAAGTAACCGGCTCTGAGTATCTTCTCGTCCAAGTATCGACATGTATCTCTTCAAGTAGTTTGGAGGCTTCTCTTGCATCGACACATCTCAATAATCCCAAATCGGGAGTTCTCCTGTACAGGGTTCCTCCGCTGTGAAAGAAACTGTTGGACAATCTCCGAAGCGTGCATTTCTGAGTATGGTTTGCAAGCTCTGGGTATTCTCCCTTTGACAAATACTCCTTGATATCGTGGAACCATGGTTTTCTGTCTGCTTTTTCTTCAACATGGGCACAATATGGCGGCTAGCTATGGATCTTTACTCGAATAGGGTCAACAAAGTTCTTATCTGGATGAAGTAACATGAATGATAGAGTGGCCAATGCACCGGCAAACTCGTTCTGAATTTTGGGGATGTGCCGAAATTTGGTCTTTGTGAACCTCTTTCACAATTCCTGCACATGGTGCAGATACGACAGTATCTTGGAATTCTTGGCAGCCCATTCTCCTTCTACTTGGTGTATTAGTAGGTCTGAGTCACCAATTACCAGCAGCTCTTGCATATTCATGTCAATGGTCATGTTGAGCCCTAGGATGCAGGCTTCATACTCTGCCATATTGTTGGTGCAGGAAAATATGAGTTTAGCAGATACCGGATAATGTTGGCCAGTTTCCGACACCAAGACTGCTCCAATACAGACTCCTTTGAAATTGGTTGCTCCGTCGAAGAACATTCTCTAACCGTCACAGGATTCAAAAATGTCTTCTCCTATGAATAATACTTCTTCATCGGGAAAATATGTTTTCAGAGGTTCGTATTCTCCTCCCACATGGTTCTCGGCAAGATGATCTGCCAATGCTTTTTCCTTGACAGCTTTCTGAGTCACATACACGATGTCGAATTCACTTAGCGTGATTTGCCACTTAGCGAGCTTGCTAGTGAGAATGGACTTCTGAAAGATGTACTTTAATGGATCAATCATTGATATGAGATATGTCGTATAGGCACAAAAGTAGTGCCTCAGATTTTGGGCTACCCAGGTTAGATCACAACAACTACATTTTCTAGTAGAGAATACCGTGCCTCGTATGGAGTGAAATTCTTACTCAGATAATAGATAGCACGTTCCTTTTTTTCCTGTCTCGTCGTGCTACCCCAGAATGCAGCTGAAAGCTCTATCTAATACCGCAAGGTAGAGTAGCAAGGGTCTACCTGGCTCTGGTGGGACCAAAATTGGTGGCGTTGACAAGTATTCCTTGATTCTCTCGAAAGCTTTTTGACAAACCTCGGTCCATTTGGTTGCATCATCCTTCTTTAACATCTTGAAGATCGGTTCACATATGATCGTGGACTGGTCTATGAACCGGCTGATGTAGTTAAGGCGCCCCAGGAAACTCATCACATCTTTCTTGTTCTTTGGTGGTGGTAACTCTTGGATGGCTTTAACTTTTGACGGATCTAGTTCTATTCCTCGGCACCTGACGATGAACCCAAGAAATTTTCTGGCAGGAACCTCGAATGCACACTTCGCGGGGTTTGATTTCAGGTTGTATTTCTACAACCTGTTGAAGAACTTCCTCAGACCTGCTATATGGTCGGTGGCTTTCTTGGACTTGATAGTGACGTCGTCCACATATGCCTCGATCTCTTTATGTATCACGTCATGGAAGATAGTGGTCATAGACCTCATATAAGTGGCCCCAACATTCTTTAAGCTGAATGGCATCATCTTATAACAGTAGACTCCCCACAGTGTGATGAAAGCCGTTTTCTTAGCTTCTTCTTCGTCCATCCAAATCTGATGATATCCGGCAAAACAATCTATGAACAACTGAAGTTCATGCTTTGCACAATTGTCAATTAGGAGGTGTATATTTGGAATGGGAAATCATCCTTTGGACTGGCCCGGTTGAGATCCTGGTAGTCGACACAAACCCCATCTTTTCCCTCTTTCTTGGGCACTGACACGATGTTAGCTAACCATGTTGGATATTAAACGAACCTGAGGACCTTGGCGTTGATTTTCTTGGTAACTTCCTCTTTGATTTTCAGGCTCATATCAGGCTCGAACTTCCTGAGCTTCTACTTTAGCGGCGGGCACATTGGATTGGTTGGAAACTTGTGAGCCACAATGGATGTACTTAGACCAGTCATGTCGTCGTACGACCATGCAAATATGTCTTCATACTCTTTCAAGAATTGTGTGTATTCCTCTTCCTCTGATGGCGGAAAATGGATGCTGATGCGAGTTTCTTTGACAGTCTCTAATTCTCCTAGGTTGACTACCTCAGTTTTGTCGAGGTTGGACTTAGGTATGTTCTCGAAATCCTCAACTTTCTAAAAATTTCATCGGGTATGACATACTCTTCTTCTGAATAGTTGTCCTTTTGTTGCATTGTCTCATTGCATGTCACAGTCATCGGTTCATCAAGACAGAAAATAGTAATGTTGTATAGATAAAAGTAATGAGAGAAAAATGATAATAAATAAATACTGATTTGTTGAAACGTAAAAGCGATTTTGATAATTTAAACAAATGATTTGGAACATCGGGAATTTTATTGGAAAACAAAAATACGAAAATGAAATCATTAGCAAAAATGAAGTAAATAACGCATCTTATGCCTTGCTACCCAGGGACTCGTCGGGCCCTGGATGGTCTGACGATCCAATTCTTGTGGAATTATCCCTTGCTCACAGCTTGGATGGTAGGTACTTACTCTTCCTCTTCCTCAACAATAACACAACAGTCCATGTCTTCATCTTCCAAGAATAGATTCTTCAAAGCTGCTAGAGTTTCTTCTTCTTCTGATCCCCATATGATGTCAGCTTGCTGGAAGGTCTGCTCCAAATATGGTATAGGTTGTTCCAATGGATAGTAGGGACCGCGCCATGGTGGCGACCAGTTTTTTACTGTTGCCAAGTGTATTTGTATCCCATCCCAAAAGTGATGCCATGGCGCTTCAGCTGTATCGATTTGGAAATCCCCTGAAGATTCTTACCGAGCCCTTTGCCAGGCTCGTACCGACTCCAGTTCAATATGCTTAGGTGGACTAGGAGGAGGAGAAGATGGAGGTCCCCTGGATCTTTTATGATAAATCGATAATGCTAGTATGCGCGAACCAACCTTTAGTAAAGGGGAATAACGAAAGAAATACAATAAAAACAAAAAGTAAAAAGTCAGTGAGGATAATGAGAAATTTTTTTGCAGCATTTAAACACACATTTCCGGAATGTAAATGCGCATCTTAATTTGGGAGCCTCGTTGTGCCTGAGGTAGGCCTAGCGATAAGTTGATTTAGAGAACTTAGATGCCAAAATGCCTCATTTCATTAATGTAAATAGACGAATCCCAAAACGTTACTAATATAACAAATATGAAATAAGTTGATAATGGCATTTGGCCTTATCACATTTATGAACGCAAAAAGGTAAATCTAGTCCATTTGGTCCCAGAAGGACCTTCTTCGCATGTTTCTTGTCACTCGAGGAATGATCTTCCTAACAATCCAGCAACAATGGTGGTATTCCTTGGACCATGCCGAACCTGGGGACTTAGTGCCTCATTTTATGCAAAATAGATAAGGTTAGACCCTTTCTCCCTCCAGATTCAACTACTTATACATCAATGATTAGCATATTGGCACTTATTCTCCAAATTAATGCTCAGATCATGGTTGCGTCTGTTGGGATTATGGAAATGACAGTGGACTTTTGGACAAGGCTTTTCCTAAAGGTTATTGTGTGGATAACATATTAACCCGGCTAGGTTTGACCATGATGCATGTACAGTTATAATCAGAGTAGGGTTACTATGGAGGTCTATGCTGGTACCCTCAAGCGGACAACTTGAGGGGGGAAAGGCACGGAACCGTTGACTACACCGCTGATCGACTAGTTTTACTGCAAATAAGCCTTTCCGAATTTAGAGGGTGATATAAAATTGAAGAGCAAAGCCACTCATCAAGCGTTGCTATAGGATTTGTATAGGCACGAGTGGAATATGATGTTGAGCATGATTATGCAACAATAAATAAGCAATAAAAGCATGTTGTCATGTATTTGCACGTTACGAAAGCGGTAAATACAACAGTTATGATTGAAAAGCGGTTACAAAGGAAAACAAAAAGAAACATGTCAGTTTCATTTAAAAGAATAAATACTTAGGAAAGTAAATAATTAATTGAACATAAAGGGGAAAGGGAATGGGTGCAGGTATTTAAAAACCATGCATACTTAGACGAATTCACAAAAATGGTTTGTAATGGTAAAAGCCTAGACTTCCCCACCAGAGTCGCCATGCTGTTGCGCCCCCCTCTTTCCTCTCTTTAGGATCGGTAAGGGTTTTTGACATTATTGGGACAACTCATTTCCTTTTGGGATAAGGGATGCGACGGATTTGAAGAGTCGCCACCTAACGAATTAAGGTGCGTTAGGGCACCTATTAAGGGTCACAATAACACTAGTTGAATAACAAGAGATTGGGTAAGGGCTTGAAATTACTCCAAGGGAAGGTGTTAGGAACCCCTCAAAGTCCACAACTGTGGTTCCAGGCCAAACGAGCTTTGTGAATTCAAACAAGTAGCGAATAGGCAGTCAAAGTATACACATGTAATCAAATAATGGTTTGAAAAGATTCGCAGTCTAAGAACACAAATGTAAGGGATAGGGGAGTCATATGTTTTTTATCCTATAGGATCACATCAATGCAATGCCCGATAATCACTTCTCAGTGAGGGGATACACGTGACATTAGCGCACTGGTCATCATATCCATATCTATCCATATCCAACAATCCAGCAACAATGGTGGTATTCCTTGGATCATGCCGAACCTGGGGACTTCGTGCCTCATTTTATGCAAAATAGATAAGGTTAGACCCTTTCCCCCTCCAGATTCAACTACTTATACATCAATGATTAGCATATTGGCACTTATTCTCCAAATTAATGCTCAGATCATGGTTGCGTCTGTTGGGATTATGGAAATGACAGTGGACTTTTGGACAAGGCTTTTCCTAAAGGTTATTATGTGGATAACATATTAACCCGGCTAGGTTTGACCATGATGCATGTACAATTATAATCAGAGTAGGGTTACTATTGGGGTCTATGCTGGTACCCTCAAGCGGACAACTTGAGAGGGAAAGGCACGGAACCGTTGACTGCACCGCTGATCGACTAGTTTTACTGCAAATAAGCCTTTCCGAATTTAGAGGGTGATATAAAATGGAAGAGCGCAACCACTCATCAAGCGTTGCTATAGGATTTTTATAGGCACGAGTGGAATATGATGTTGAGCATGATTATGCAACAATAAATAAGCAATAAAACCATGTTGTCATGTATTTGCACGTTACGAAAGCGGTAAATACAACAGTTATGATTGAAAAGCGGTTACAAAGGAAAACAAAAAGAAACATGTCAGTTTCATTTAAAAGATAAATACTTAGGAAAGTAAATAATTAATTGAACATAAAGGGGAAAGGGAATGGGTGCAGGTATTTAAAAACCAGGCATACTTAGACGAATTCACAAAAATGGTTTGTTATGGTAAAAGCCTAGACTTCCCCAGCAGAGTCGCGATGCTGTTGCGCCCCCCTCTTTCCTCTCTTTAGGATCGTTCAGGGTTTTTGACATTATTGGGACAACTCATTTCCTTTTGGGATAAGGGATGTGAAGGATTTGAAGAGTCGCCACCTAACGAATTAAGGTGCGTTAGGGCACCTATTAAGGGTCACAATAACACTAGTTGAATAACCAGAGATTGGGTAAGGGCTTGAAATTACTCCAATGGAAGGTGTTAGGAACCCCTCAAAGTCCACAACTGTGGTTCCCAACCAAACGAGCTTTGTGAATTCAAACAAGTAGTGAATATGCAGTCAAAGTATACACATGTAATCAAATAATGGTTTGAAAAGATTCGCAGTCTAAGAACACAAATGTAAGGGATAGGGGAGTCATATCTTTTTTATCCTATAGGATCACATCAATGCAATGCCCGATAATCACTTCTCCGTGAGGGGCTACACGTGACATTAGTGAACTGGTCCTCATATCCATATCTACCCTTTTCCCCACCCCTTAGCGGTTATTAAGCGAGTTTATTTAGCAATCTCTATGTGTGTTATTACCCGTACCTTCTTAATGGTCTTGGAGGAATTTAGGATCACTAAGTATAGGTAGTTCTAAACAGAACCCTAAGGTTTTAAAGGGATGAAATTCTAAGCGACAGGCAAGAAAAAATAGGACCGATCAGATAAATGCAGGAAAGCAGTTATGAGGCCCAGATTTACCTCCACAAGCAATGCACATAATCAGAACGTCACAGACACAAACAAGAGACATTTTTATTAGACAAGATCCTAAGCAGGATATCAAAGTGAGTTACCATGCACAGAAATATGCAGCATGTTTATAAACTCAGAAGAAGGGCCCTAATCAGTTTGCGTACTGATTTTTAAGCCTGTTAACCTTTAGACAGTTCAAAAGTTATTTTACCTAAAAACATGTTATTCTAGGCATTACGAAAATGCAGAGATTGTTACTAGTTTTATCTAAAACAGGATAATCATATGTGAGATTGTGTTATACCTCTTTTCATGAATCAATAGTTTAAACTAGGCGTGGCTACGCAGATACGAACGAAATCCTAGAGCATGGTATCTAATATGCACATATAAAATGCAAAATGGTTAAGACATCATTTCAGAATGCACAGAATTCCTAAAGAATGATTTCTAGAAGCACAAAGAGTTACAAGATAATTGAAACATAATTTTGAATGCACATGAGTAACATCTTTTATAATAACTTTATTATCGTAGGAGCAGGATTTCTAAGTGATAAAAATAAGCATAAATTAAGGACATCTTGTACGTTAAAGTAGTAAACATGAAAACCTTAAAGACATGATATCTAATGCATGTTTGGCATGATTTCTATGAATATATGAGTCCTAAAACATGGATTCTAATGTAGATAGAAAATGTAAAACCCTAAGGCACACTTTCTACCCAATGACATTGATAAGATTGTATAGCTACCCTCCCCATTTCACTAGCCATCCCCAATAATCATTTACAAATAATTATTACAGACCAGCTGAATAAATTATATAAATAGAAAAAGGAAAATAATAAGTTAAACTATAGGGAACCTGAAGTAGGCCCAAAGGTACCAAATTGTCCATAGCCTCATATGCCAAAGTCATAGCCTTTCTCATGTTCAGGTGTGTTAGAGTTCCCTAAGGACCTCAAGGATCCCGAGCAGTGCTCAAACCCAGATTTCATAACCAGAACTGAGTAAGTGCAGTGTGGAAGAGCCAGCTCCAGTGCGTTAAGTTTAGAGGGATCTCACAGGAATCCCAAGGCAGTCACACACTGGAGGGGAAGAACCTAAGGACCTAAGAGTAGAGTGAGAGTGCTTGACATAGTTCTGAAAATGCTTTGGTATAAAACCATATTTGAAAAAGACTCAGTTGAATGAAGAAGTCTTATAAAATAGGAGTTGTTTAATAGTAAATAGTTTGAACAAGAGCAGTCAACGAAACAAACAGCATATCAGCCATAGAGCAAGCAGATTCCACATTTCTAAACAACAGACTTTCACACAGAGAAATTGGGAACTGGGGACACATAGGGCATGTACAATGAACACATAATAGGCATACACATAGAGATTTTGTAGGGGTTTATGAGATTAGGGGATAACTATTAATGGTACCAACACAATATGAATTCCAGAACAAATAGTTGAGGACAGAGTTAAATATAGAATCAGACAACTTAAGGTAACAAAATTGCTTTGCAAATAAAGGTTCATACTAGAAACCAGACAAACATAAATAGAGTAGAGTCAGGCTGGGACATGCTATAAACAAATTAAACAAGTTCATAAACATGCTGATCCAAAGTTGAATTAGGACATAACTAATATGCTAAGTGAAGTAGTAACGTAAACAGGTTAGTTACATGTTGAAAAGCTAAACCATAGACAGAAGCAGATCAGGAATATGATAAACTGAAGCACTAGGAAACACATTGGTTTGGGAGCTTGAATTTAAAATCCGAACATACCAGTAAAGAGAGTAAACACAAAGTGAAGAACAAGAGAGTGCAATAATTAGCCTTTTCTTGCAGTCGGCTAATTTAGTAACAATAGCAAGTAACAAAGAAAGCAGAAGAGCTTTTAAGTGTATGAGAGATGTGAACTAAGGTTCGTCGTGTGTAATGAGAGTAGAAGAGATAAATATATATAGTAGTTTGAAAGCTAGGTAAATAAGGTAAGAGTCAAAATTGTACAGTGATTATGGAACTCGAAATCAATCAAAGCAAAAAATCAGTCCAACTACTCCCTTAATTAAGGGAGTCAGTTCAAACGACAGAAAACAGGTAACCAGTAAAGAAATCATATGTAACGGCTAAGAAAATTTTTCAAACAGTACAAGTATAGAACCAGTAATTGAGGCTAGGTTCAAAAAGTTCTGATTAAGAAAACAATATTACGAATCAGTAAATATACAATCAATCGCAAAAAAGGCAAGCAATAATTTCAAAGTCGTTAAAAATAAGGAAATAATCAGAAATAGGCATACGTGTATCAACCTAGCAATACAGGAATTCAAAGAATCAAAGAATAGCATTGACTAAGGGAAATATTGTAGACTCCCATGAATAAACAAATAAACCCAAACACAAATAGAAGGAATTGGAAAATATGAAACCCTAACGGGCATATTAGGGTAACAAAATTAATTGAAGCAGAACCCAAGAGAATCAAACATACAAACAAGTTGAATGAACGAACAATGAAGAAAAATTCAGAACCCAAAGACTAAAGCCAAACAGTTAGGGGTTTTCAACATAACTAGTTAGGTTAAGGGAGAACTTAATAAAATCGTTTAAACACAAAAAAAATCATAGAATAACACTTAAAAATCAGAGAAAATTATTTTGAAGAGAAGTTCAGAAACCCTAGTTATGAAGATGAAGAGACGCTCGAAAATCAGAAAGGTTTTCATATAGAACAGTAAAAATAGCTCAAATATACTCAGATCTGTTACAAATCTAAAGATTTAAGAGATGAAGATTAGGGTTTTGAGAGAGATAACCCAGAGATAGAGAGAATCCGGCTTAGAATCCCTAGATTTAGTAATAAAATAGGACGATTTTACTCAATCGAGCCATGGTGGCCTGAGAATGGCGAGAACAGGCCATGGGGTGAGTGGACCAGCCACTAGTCCCTTGAGGACCTCAAGACAACAAGAATCTCGGTCATGGGGGAGCCATTGAGGCTAGGAACGGTGGTGAGCCACCATTGTTAACAGAGAGCAAGCAACAGCGGAGGGGATTAGGGTTTGGGTAGAGGGAGTTTGAAGAGACTGGTGAGGTGTGGGACGGAGAGTGAGGAGTGAATGAGGGGTTTTGGGGGGTAGTCGTTAGGTGAAATTAGGAAGGAAGTAACCTGGACCGTTGATAAAAAGGGATCATCACCCAGGATTTGGGCGGAATTGGGTCTGGTAGTATTAGGATTTGGGCCTGGGGTTAGTCGTTGGGTTAAATGGGCTATTTGTTAAACACCCAATTCAAATTAATTAAAATAATTTATAAAATAGCTAGTAACTATAAAAAATGAATTTCATGCATAGAAAATAGTTTAAAAAGATTATTGGTATTTTAAAATACAAAGGACTAATTTCTGATAAAAAATAGTACAAAATTATGTGTTTGGGCTATAATTACAAAGTTATTGCAATTATAGTCAAAATGTGCCACTTTTGTTATTATGGAATAATTTAATCAAGAAATATTTTTGAAATCATTTGTGATGCAATTTTATAATTATTTATTGGAAATAAAATGCTTGACAAAATGAAACAGTAGAAAAACTATGAAAAAATACCAATTGCTAATAATGAATGATTTTTGAGGGTATATGTGCAAATAAAAATATTTTAGTAAAAATTGGATATCAACACCTACGGTGAAGAATTTTGTCATGTTCCTCTTTTTCTGTATGTTTCAAGTGGTCTTTCACTATGATATCTTGATGCCCTGTCTTTTTTATGATAGGCGGAGGGGCATTGATTTAAGCTCTGATGCCGGACACCAAATGATTTAGAAGCAATATATATTTGAGTGTTTCCTTGCTGTTAATGAAAGTTTAAAGTAAATAGTAGCAAGAAACAAACCTATAAATTAAAAATATCATTGTTATAACAATACAACCAAAAGTTGGAAAGCTCTTCAACATCATTATAGGAGAAAAGCAGATGTTGAGAATATGCAATTAATTTAAGCTTTTGTTCTCTACTAGACGGAGCTAATGAAGAATCATATGCCACCATCTACTCTATTCCCTTCATAGTTTAACTAGCCAAGGATGATGATAAAATAATTAGTATGATTTGGAAATTATATATTGGTAGTAGAAAGAAAACAATATTATACGTTAAGTGGTTCTGCTCCGTGCATCGCCTTCCAACAAGTCTCAAATAGTAATATCGACTTGTAAAATGGCTCAAAACATAAATTGGGATGCAAATTCTTAGAACGAGAGATTGGGCTGTTATGAGTTCTTGAGCAAGAATGATTCGTTAAGTAAAACATCACATTATGCTTGAAATGTGCGCTCTCAAATACTTTTGGGTCTAGCAATATTATTACTCATTGGTGCCAAGAAACTTCAGCAAACCTTTGAGGTAAATGCAAACAAACGTATCATAGATGTAAATAGTGCTGGAAGTAAACAGGATTTCGAGACGATTCTAAGATTTTTGGATGCTATAGTCCACACTATCGGTATGAATTCGGGCTACCGGCCCCGAATCTCCTAAACTATTACGGACCTATAAAAAATGACCTAATGAACAATCCTCATTGCTTCATCATTACCGTTCCTCATTTTTAGCGTTTTAGTAACATAAAAAAGGAATTTAGGATAATTTCCAAATTTTCTTGTGCTATAGACCACGCCATCGACATAAATTCGGGTGACCAACCCCGAATCTCCTAAAATTTTGTGGACCCATAAAAAAGACCTAATAAAAAATAGTTATCGCTTCGCCATAATCGTTCCTTGCTTTTTGATGTTTTAGAGCCGTAAAACAGGAATTCAGTGTGATTCCAAGATTTTCGTATGCTAGTCTACGCCATCTTTATGAATTTGGGCGATCGGCCCCGAATCTCCTAAAATTATGTGGGCTCATAAAAGATGACCTAATGAACAATATTCATCGCTTCGCCATGACTAACTGTTCCTCATTTTTGGCGTTCGGTCATAAAATAAGGATTTTGGACAATTCTTACATTTTCTTGTGCTATAGTCTACGCCATCTGCATAAATCCAGGAGAAAAATCCCGAATCTCATAAAATTTTGCGGGCCCATAAAAATTTTTGCGGTGTCATAAATTCGGGCGAACAACCTCGCTTTTTGACATTTTAGAGCCATAAAACAGGAATTCAGGACAATTCTCAGATTTTCTTGTGCTATAGTCGTGACATTTGTATGTATTCAGGCGACCGACCCCAAATTTCCTAAAAATTTTCGATCACATAAAAACGACCTATTGAACAATACTCATCGCCTAGCCATGACCTTTCTCATTTTTTTTTTCATTTGAGGGCCATAAAATAGGAATTCAGGAGGATTACTATATTTTCGTGTGCTATAGTCCACGTGTGACGACCCAAAGGGGTCATCACCTATGTTACTACCCACCCCGTACTCTCGAGGCCTTGAAAACCTCATTTATAATTTCCTCAATTTGCATGCACAATCCGGGCGCGTAGCCGGACAACTCAAATATGGAATTTCTGTGAAAATGCCATGATTTGATATTAGAATAAATAAATTTGACTTCGGTCAATATTTTGGGTAAACGGACCCGGACCCGTGATTTGACAGTCCCGGAGGATCCGTAGAAAAATATGGGACTTGGTCGTATGCCCGAATTCCGAGGTCCCAAGCCCGAGATATGAATTTTTGAGTGAAATTGTTTTCTGAAAATAATTAAGGAAATTGAAAATTGAATATGATTAGAAAGTAACGGTATCGGGCCTGTATTTTGGTTCTGGTGCCCGGTACAGCTCTTATATATGTTTTAGGCACTTTCTGTAAAGTTTGGTTGAAATCGAATTCCGTTTGGCGTGTTTCGGACTTAAAAATGGAAATTTTGATGTTTTGTGAAATTTGATAGAATTCATGGATCTTGAGACCTAGTTCTATGTGTATGATGTTGTTTTGGCGATTTAATCGCGCGGGTAAGTTCGAAGGATGTTGTGTGAGTAATCCGTAAAATTTGGTGTAGGTCAGTTCGGCACGTTGTTAGCGAACTTAGAACCCCTAAAATTCCTAAGTTTGGTTCTTGAGTCCGTCATATGATTTGGGACTTGTTGGTGTATTTTGTCGGGGGCTCGGGTTGGCCCAGGAGCCTCCCGGACCCCGCAAGGGGCAAAAAACCAGCATCACTGCTGGTGTGACCGCACCTGCGGTCTACCAGTCGCAGGTGTGATATCGCACCTGCAGTCCCAGCTATCACAGGAGCAGAGCCGCAAGTGCGGACTCCTTCTCCGCAGGTGCGATGCCCAGCCCCAAGCCCAGCTCCGCAGGCGCGACCACTTCTTCACAGGTGCGGGATCGCACCTGCGGTCCCAAAAGTCGCAGGTGCGAGAATCCCTGTAGGCAATCTTTATTTAAGTTCCAAAGCGGGTCTTCTTCACCACAATCATTTTAAACCCCCATTGTTGAACTCCCAAGCTCCAGGGCACTCCAACCTCGACCAAGATTGACTAAGGTGAGTGATTCTACTCCAATTATCTAATTAAAGTCATGTATCGCCAAAGAAATTCCCTACTAATTCTTAGAATAATCAAGGCTTGAATTGAAAATGGGGTTTTTGGAAAAACTAATGAATTATATCCTTTGAGCCATGAATTCTTGTATGTTTGGTATAGTTATGATCCTTAAGCTTCGGGTAATCTATTTCTTCAAGAATTTTCGAATTCCGAACGCATTGGCCCGGGGTCGAAATCCCTAATTCCTTCAAGAATGTCAATTTTTGGGATTTCTTATTAATTCTTCTTCTTGGAACTTAAATTGACTTAATTATACTATGTTTGGCTAGTTGTGAGCCGTCAAGGGTAGTTTCGAAGTTTGGATGCATCTTTTAATCCGATCCTTGGTCCAATGAGTGCTTTGATCGAGGTGAGTCTCCTTTCTAACCTTGTAAGAGGGAAATGTCCCCATAGGTATTCTATGTGTTGCATGTATTATTTTGGGGGCTACGTGCGTACCATGTGACGAGAGTCCGCACGTAGCGACTACGTCTATTATGTCCGGGTAGTCTAGAACCACAACATGCCTTGTATTCTGCTTGAAATGATTTACCTATTATATGTTCTTGCTTGGATATAGCACCATTTCCTTGAGTACCCCATTTGATTAAATAATTGGAAAAGTTCAATATGTGAAGTAGGTTTGATACTTGATGTGTGCGTATTCTCTCTATGCAATTTACATTCCGTGAGCGATATGTAACGTTTCCTTCACTCTTATGGGATCAGACCGTATGCCAGGGTGAGATTGAGATTTCAGGATGGGATCGGGCCGTATGCCACGGCGGGTTATTAGTGCACTCTTGGTTCGGGCCGGTCGATCCTCGACAGTGCACATGGAATTAATTGAGAATGGACTGTTGGTTCGGGCCGGTCGATCCCCGACAGTGCATGGACAAAGTTAAACTATGTTATGATATGATTACATTGATAAACGCATTCTTGGTACAGGCCAGTCGATCCCAGGCAGTGCGTAGGCAGGATTTCTGCCAAGCATGCACTCTTGGTACGGGCCGGTCAATCCCCGGAAGTGCATAGCTATTGTTCACTATGATATGAGTACATTGATAGACGCACTCTTGGTACGGGCCGGTCGATCCCCGGCAGTGCGTAGGAAGGATTTCTGTTAAGCATGCACTCTTGGTACGGGCCGGTCGATCCCTGGCAGTGCATAGCTATTCTCCCTTATGACTCCAGCCAAATGTCTTACTCTTATGTGCGTATGTCTTTTCGGTATTGTTTTCCCGATTTATGATTTGATGATGGTTTTGAGGAAGAATATAAAGGGAGTTGATATTGTTGTTAGTGTTTATTCGGAAACGCTGTGAGTTATTCTTATTACTTTTACTCTGTTACATGCCTACTGCTTTCCTTATATCCTGTACTACATTATTATTGTTGGACCTTAGTGAGTATCGAGTCGACTTCTCGTCACTACTTCTTCGAGATTAAGCGGGATACTCATTGGGTACGTACTTATGTATGTACTCATGCTGCACTTTCTTTTTCTTCTGTACTTGGCTGTACAGGTCCGGAGGCTGGTGCGTCTGATCATCAGTTCGGTGCTAGATACTGACCAGGGTTGGTTATACTCCTCGGTGAGCTGCTCTTCCTGGCGAATTCCTGGCAGCACCTTGGAGTTCCTTTTGTTATTTTGCCGTTTATTTCATTCAGACTATGGGATTGTATATATTTGTGTATTATGGTATATTCTGATAGTTGCCCGCGACACTAGTTCCTGGCACACACGTGCGTACATTTTTGGGTTGTTGGGCTATATTCTCATACATATGTTTATCTTTTGACTCACGTATCAGATGTTTCATTTCATGTCACCGGCTAATATCCTATAAATAAATGTTTAAAACTGGTAATAGATGGAAAAATCAATCACTTGGGAAGGGTAATACTTAGTGTAATTTATGTTGGCTTGCCTAACCCCGTCGTTGGGTGCCATCACGACCCGTGTGGGAAATTGGGTCGTGACACCATGCCATCTACATGAATTCGGGCGACTGCCCCCGAATCTCTTAAAAGTTTACGGTCCCCTGAGAAATGACCTAATGAATAATAGTCATCATTTTTCCTTGACCATCCTTCGTTTTGGCATTTTAGGGACATAAAACAGGAATTCAAGACGATTTCTAG
The DNA here is from genome assembly GCA_005239525.1 of Nicotiana knightiana. Lineage (NCBI taxonomy): Eukaryota > Viridiplantae > Streptophyta > Magnoliopsida > Solanales > Solanaceae > Nicotiana > Nicotiana knightiana. The sequence goes on along the minus strand of ML418705.1, from coordinate 226,426 downwards.
ATTTTCGAATGCTATAGTATACGTCATCTGCATGAATTCTGGCGACCGATTTAGAATCTTCTAAAATTTTGTGGTCCAATAAAAATAAACTAATGAACAATGCTCTCGATTCTCCATGACTGTTCATCGTTTTTGGAGTTTTAGGACGATAAAGTAGGAAGTCGGGATGATACCTAGATCTCATTGTGCTATAGTCCACTCCATTTGCATGAATTCAGGTGACTAGTCCTCAATCTCCTAATATTTTGCGAGCCCATAAAACATGACCTAGTGAACAATAGACATAGCTTCGCCATGACCATTCCTCGTCTTTTGACATTTTAGGTCCATAAAATAGGATTTCAGGACGATTCCCAAATTTTCGTGTGCTATAGTCCGTCATTTACATGAATTCAGGAAACTTGCCTCGAATCTCTTAATATGGGCCCATAAAAAAATTACATGATGAACAATAGTAATCGCTTTGACATGACCGTAACTCGTTTTCAACATTTTAAGGCCAGAAAATAGGAATTCAGCACAATTTCAAGATTTTCATGTGCTATATAGTCCACGCAATTGTCCCAAAACTTCCAAATTTTTTACGAGACTATAAAAAAATGTCTAATGAAAATTAGTCATTGATTCAACATGACCGTTTCTCATTTTTCAGCATTTTAGGGCCATAAAAAGGGAATTCAGGACGATTCCCCAGATTTTCCTATGCTATAGTACACGCCATCTGCATGAATTCAGGAGACATGCCCTGAATATCCTAATATTTTGCGGGCCCAACAGAATGACCTAATAAACAATTGTCAGTTCTTTGCCAAGATCATTCCTTGTTTTTATCGTTTTAGTGACATAAAACAGAAATTCTAGATGGTTCCCAAATTTTTGAACGACTGGACCCGAATCTCCTAAAATTTTGAGGGCCCATAAAAAATGAGCTAATAAACAATAGTCATTGGTTTTCCATGACCGTTCCTCATTTTTTGGTGTTGTAGCATAAAAAAAATAAGAATTCATGACTATTTCGACATTTTCGTGTGCTATAGTCCACACCATCTACATGAATGTGGGCGACTGGCCCCGAATCTCCACAAAATTTTACGAGTCCCTAAAAGTAACCTAATGGAAAAAATTCATAGCTTTACCATGAATGTTTTATTTTTATCATTTAAGGCCATAAAACAGAAATTTAGGACGGTTCCCAAGTTTCGTGTGCTATAAACCACGCCATCGGCAGGAATTTGGGTGACCGGCCCCGTGATGAGCGTCTAGCGTACATAAAATTCTAACTCATATTCTACGGACGTTTCTTATTTTAATTACTATTTGAGAAATTCAGAAAGAGTTGAGTTGTGAATTAACTAACTAAAAATGCATGAATGGAGCAACAAAAAATATTTTATTTTTCTCAAATATAATAAAAAAGTGTTGGGATCCTGACTTCACTTAATATTTTTATTATATAATAGATACAATTATCCTTCAACTTCTATTTTTCAAAAATGTATAAATGCCTCTCGCGATTACATTTATATATTATTACTATAGTTGAACAATTAAAGGCACTCCTCTCGGTTATACAAATTAATCATTAAAATGGTTTAAAGAACAAGATATATATATATATATATATATATTTGAACTAAAACTTGCTCTTTTTTGTAAGTCCTTTTAGGTTACCGTACTTGTTATAACTGATTACTACAATATCTGCCTCTTTTGATTACAAATAATTGTAAAATTCATTTTAAAATATAAAATCTAGATGTCACTAAATACAAGTTAACATCTATCAATACCAAAATTAACTATTACTTCTTTTGCCTCTTTCAATTAAATTAAGTAAGAAGTTAATATGCAATACGAAATAGATAGATGTTAACAAATTAAATAATACCCAACTATAAAGCAAATAAATTTTAAATAAAAATCTTCAGCTCAAGCATGTGAAATTGAGAAAAAATATCTACTATTATATAAATATTAAGATCCGTCATTCTTCCAACACAAAAAGAATTACTCCATAATCGAGCTAGTACCGACAACGGAAATATTCTTGCCCAGAAAATAGAAAGAAATATTCAAGAGAATAATTCTCCTTATTTAATTATAAACAAGAACTAGAGTAATTTCCAATATTACAATTTATTCGGAACTAGAAATGAAACTAGTGTAATGGCTAAAAGAAGAAAGAAAAACAAAAGAAAAGAAAGGACAAAGCTCTCTGAAGAGTTCACAATTTAATCCAATGTTGTCTCTCAATTTTTCCTCCCCTTGGAGCAGCTCAATCTTGCACTATTTATAGTTGTATCTAGAGGTAAAATAATTATCCACTCATATTATCCATTAAAATGGGTTGGATAATGAACTTTTTAAAAACATGTCGAATATGGATAAGAAACATATTATCCACTTAGAAAATGGTTAACCAAATAGATAACTAATGAATAACTAATGTGTTTAACTTTATATTTGTAAAGCCTCAAATTGAGAGTTCCTCAAGTTTGGGAGACTAGTAATTCTCCCATAAGTGATCATATTCAAAAAGTCATGAATTATAACGACTCGACAGGTCGTTTGAGAAATTAAGCTCCGTTCGGTGGCATAAGGTCTTGAACAACTTCACATTGTGTATATCGACCTGCGTGCATGGTTGGATTCTGTTACCGGATGATTCAGAGTTGAATTGGAAGAATGATTATAGTTTTGGAAGCTTAAGAAGTGAGAATTTGACCGGAATTTGAATTTTGTGTGAACGACTCCGAATGAGTTATGGATGATGTCAATAGCTCCGTGTGGTGATTTTTGGACATAGGTGCGCGTCCGAATTTGAATTAGGAGGTCCGTGGTAGAATTAGGCTTGAATTGACGAAATTGGATAATTGGCGATTTCCGATCGGCAGTGGAAAATTAGATATAGGGGTTGGAATAAAATTCTAGAAGTTGGAATAGGCTCGAGTTTCATTTTTGACGTGTGTGCAAAATTTCAGGTAATTCGGTCGTGGTTTGATTGGTTTCGGCATAGTTAGCGAATTTTGGAAGTTTAGAAATTCTTGCTTGAATCCGAGGTTGATTCGGTGTTTTGATGTATTTTTGGGGGTTCCAAAGGTTCAACTAAGTTCGTGTATTGGTATGTGACCTATTGGTGTAATTGGTTGAGGTCCCAAGCGGCTCGAGATGATTCGAATGGTTAACGGGAAGTTTGAAGTTTTAAAATGCAGCTGGTGTTGCTGTTCTAGTATGGTCGCACCTGCGGATCGGGAATCGCAGGTGCGAAAAATGGTCGCAGGTGCGAGGGGAAGTGGCTGGACAGGCTCCGCAGATGCGGAATATTGGAGCGCACTTGCGGTCCACACAGAAGCAGTTTCTTGGGCGTAGGAGCGAGAAGGAGCGCCGGTGTGGTTGGACTCACACAATTGCGGTTGCGCAGATGCGGCTAAGTGGTCGCAGATGCGGATGTCCTCGGCAGATTCTTATAAACGAGGGTTAGCCATTTTCTTCCAATTTTGAGATTTAGACTGCAGATTGGGGAGCGATTTTTGGGGATTTTCAAGCTAATCGAGTGGGTAAGTGTTCCTCACTTAGAACGAAATATATTCCATGAATTAGTCCTTGTTTTTCTTATTTAAATTGTGTTTTTAGTTAGGAAAAATGTTGGTTTTTGAAGAAAATTTTCAAAATGAAATTTTATGATTTGAGGGATGAAATGGTATCAGAATTTGATAATTTTTATATGGTTGAACTCATACTGGAACGGGTATTCGGATTTATTGAAAATTTGTCTGGTTCCGAGGTGCGGGTCCGGGGTCGACTTTTGGGACCGATTTTTAGAATTTGTAAAAGATTGAAGCTTTATTATCCGGGATAGTTCCTTGAGTTTAATGTGTGTTTTGAAGTTGTTCTAGTTGGTTTTGAGCCGTCCGGAGGCCTTTTCGCCGAGGAGTCCCTTTTGGAGTACCGAGTTGTCAATCTTGTGTGGGGGAATCCCCTCCTTATAATTTGAGTCTTCTATGTTAATTGTAATCCATGTACGTGAGGTGACGAGTATGTGCTCGGACTTATTTGTAGAAGGTTGACCTTTTAGGTTTCTTAGGTCCTTATATTCACCTCGTATGATGTTGTTCTTGATACATATGAGTTATTATTTGCTAGTTTCACCTCTACATGCTTTGATTAGAGATAATTATTTTAGGATTTACCCTTACCGCCTACTTGACCCTGTTTTGACTTGACCAAAGGTTTTACCTCTTTTATAGTCATGATGTATTTTCATAAACAACCTATAATTAATTGAATTGTTGAATATCTCACATAATTGCTCAACCTCATAAGGGGTTTAGATAACTTATATCTTAGTCGACTTATCCTTACTTGGAATTATTTGACTTGTGTTGTCTTCTCATTGTTGACTTGAATTTCTGGATATGTGGCTTGTCTTGTTTTTCCCTGGTCAAGCTGTTCTCTTTACACTTAGTATTATTTACCATGATTATTCCTTGTGAACGATGTTCTAGTGCTTCTAGTTCTTGTATTGATTTATTCGCCGTACCTTGTGTCATTATCATGATTGCTTTGTATTTGATGTGGTGATGTACGAGTTTTCTGTCGTGCTATAATTGTTGTCTTTGGTTGTTGCATTGTATATTTAAATTGGGGACCACTGACGTATTCTGGGAGATCCCCCCTATACTGCATATTTACTTTGGGACTACGGACGTATTCCGGGAGATCCCCCCCAGCACTGCATATTTACTTTGGGACTACAGACGTATTCTACAGACGTATTCTGGGAGATCCCCCAAGCACTGCATATTTACTTTAGGACTACGGATGTATTCCGGGAGATCCCCCAGCACTGCGTATTATTTTTTGGACTACAGACGTATTCCGGGAGATCCTCTGTATTGTGTGAAGAATTCGGAACTACGGGACGAGATTCCGATATATTTTATCAAGGGAATTATGGTTGAAAGACAATTATTTGGATAGTCCAATTTGAAACACAATTATCTTGAATAAAATTATGTTTGAAGGACGTTCCCTTGGAAAAGAATATTTGAAAAAAAAATATTTATGTCAAATAAAACCATGTTGAAGGATATCCCTTTGAAAAAGAATACTTGGAAAATCTTTATATTAAAGAAAACTATGTTTAAAGGACACTTTCTTTGGAAAAATATATTTGAAAAGTTTTTATCTTGAAGAAAACTAAATCTGAGAGACATCTCTTGGGAAATTATATTTCAAGAATTTCCCTTTTAAAAAGGATATTACCTTAAAGCTTTCAATATCAAAACTTGTGGGCGAAAGTTTACACTCGAAGATTTTGACCATTTTAATGGTATTTGTGGCTAAGGCTTGGTGTGGAGACTAATGCAGTGTTGAGTTACTACTTGTCCATATTGTGTTGTGATTTTCGGGCTTGGGCTGTGTTCCCGTCCATCCTTCTGTGTATTATTATGATGTTCCATCGTTAATTTCTGTATTTCCTTTTGCATTGTAGTTGTTATGTTGTTAACTATACTGTGTAGTCATTAGATAGGTGTCATGCCCTGTCATTTCTATATTTATTCCTGTTAATTTATTAGACCAGTGGGTGTCTTGACTAGTTCTCGTCACTACTTCATTGAGGTTAGTCTTGGTACTCATTGTACATTTTTGTGCAGATCCAGTGGGTGTCTTGACTAGTCCTCGTCACTACTTCACTACCGCTGTAGTGTGCTCATTGTACACTTCTGCACATTTTTGTGCAGATCCAGGTATTGATCGTTAGTAGCTGTGCGGATTCTTGCTGAGGAGACTCAAGGTAAAACTGTCGCCGCGTTCGCAGGCTTCGGAGTCACCTTCCCATTCTGTATTTACACTGTTTTTACTCACTTCCAAACATTTATATTTAGAAGTTGCAGTAAACTTTATAGAGCTTTTGACTTGTACTACTGTGTTTTGGGAATATGCATTGTATAAAGAATTCTTCATTTCAGATGAATATTAGATTTTTTTATTTATTATTGTCGCTATTCCATGAATATTAGGCTTACCTAGTTCTTAAGACTTTGTGTCGTCACGATACCCAATGGAGGGAAATTTGGGTCGTGATAAGTTAGTATCAGAGCCCTAGGTTCATAGGAGCTATGAGTCATAAGCGAGTTTAGTAGAGTCTTGCGGATCGGTACGGAGCCGTCTGTACTTACCTTCGAGAGGCTACATATCTATTAGGAAAGTTCCACTTCCTTCATTCCTATCATGTGAATTCATTGATCTCGAAGTTTGAAATTATTATTCCATTCTCTCACTGATGGTGAGGACACGAGCTGCAGTTCCTGACGAGGTTATCCCTGGAGTAGATGCCGCTAGAGGCAGAGGTAGAGATCAACGAGGAGCACGTGCCGTAGTTAGGGCACCTACCAGAGCAACCGTTGAGGAGCCGCCAGTAGTTCTAGTTGGGGGGCAGGTACCGGACGCGCCTGTTGTTACCACCGGACTTCGGGACACTTTAGCACAGTTCCTGAGTATGTTTGGTACATTGGCTCAGGCGGGGTTAGTTCAGGTTGCACCAGTTAGTTCACCGACCGGGGGAGGAGCCTAGACTCCCATCGCCCACACTCCAGAGCAGCGAGTTTACCTTGGTCAGGTTTCAGGTGTCATGGTGTGTCACAACCCCAAATCCTAAACCGACTGTGATGGCGCCTATCGTGGAACTAGGCTAGCCAACAATCACATATTTACAGCTTCCTTTCAAAATTTACAGCTCATTTTGAACATTTCATAAAACATATATAAATTTCTGAACCTTTTGAGCAGAACAAAATAGTTAAACAGTCTACAACCATCCCCAAGACACGGAGCCAACATGTCATGAGAATCTAAGAATAATACCTAAAGAAAATTCTACGATCATAATACAAAATCTCGGAACGAAGAACTAAGTACAAAATAAGAATGGGAAATAGAGATGTTGTGGATGTTAAGCAGCTACCTCTATGTCCCGACTCCGGCTCCGCATGGAAATAGATGACTAACGCTCAGTGCCAGCACCTGAATCTGCACACAGAGGTGCATGGAGTAATGGTGAGTATGCTAACTCAGTAGTAATGAAAATAAATCAAGTTTAAGCAGTAAGAAACACATAATATATTAAATCAACCTTTCTTTCCAACAATGTATATATTAAATCAACATGCTTTAAAATCCAACTTCAGTAAAATACTTTAAAAAATGTGTTTTCCAGCAATTTTAGAAAAATACCCGAAGGGTTCATTGTAAAATGAAATAAATCATAAATAGCCCCTCGGGCTAGAACATGAATCATAAATCTCCCCTCGGGCAAATTATAACTCAGAATAAGTCGCTCAGCATACCTCACAATCACTCAGTATCAGCCCCTTGGGAAACCTCACTGTCACTCATGCCTCCCAATCACTCGTCACTCGGCACTTGTCACTCGCACTGAGTAGGTACCTTGGCTCACTAGGGGTGTGTACAGACCCGGTAAGGGCTCCTTCAACCCAAGCGCTAATATCAAGCCACCTCGTGGCATCTCATATCCTCACAATCAGGCCCTCGACCTAACTCATTCAGAAACTCTCTATAAGCCACTCGCGCTGTCAGTAAAACGGGGTACTAGACCCAAATCATCATTTTATATCTCAAAATAGTGTAAATAAGGCTCAATTTCGAAAACACTTAAACATAATATGACTGAGTGTAAATCATAAGTCAACACAGTGAGGAAATAGCAGTAAAAGAACCAATGGGGTCTAAACAAGTCGGCCCAAGGCCCCAATCATGGCCTACAACCCAAATATAACAATAGTCTTAAAGTACGATTTAACATGTGATTTCAAAAGCAAATACGCAACTCAAAAGTTTCCACGGGAAGGAACAAGTCCAAAATCAAAAATCAGTGCACGCCACACGCTCAGCATCCAGCATTTGCGCCACTCATATAAAAGTGAGAAAAATACGTGGTCCGGGGTTCCATACCCTCAGGACGAGATTTACAGTCATTACTTACCTCAAACCGACTCAAATACTAATCCGCGATGCTCTTTCCTCTCGAATCGGCTCCCAACCGCTTCGAATCAATCAAAATCAGATTTATAACATCAATATATGCTAGGGAAACGAAACCCAATCGAAAACTATCAAAATTAGGCACAATTCCCGAAATTAGCCAAACCCGCCCCTCGGGCCCACGTCTCGGAATTCTATAAAAATTGCATCACAAGAACCGTTATCTTCTACCGAGTCTATACATATAAAACGTATTAAAATCCGACCATAAATTGACCCCTTAATTCATCAATCAAAGTCTCCAAATTCCTAAGCCCTAAACCCCCAATTTAGGCACTAATTTCCATAGATTTCACCCTAAATAAGTCCAATAATCACATAGAAACGAGTTTTAGGTTCAAAAATCTTACCTCCACAAAGTTCTCTTGAATTCCCCCTTCGAAACCCTCTCTTGCAGCTCAATTCCGGATGAAACTATTAGTGAAATAACTCAAATTCGTGAAGGCTTGTTATTTATACCTCCTGTCCAGTGAAACCGCACCTGCGGTTCCAGGTGCGCACCTGCGGAAGCCAACTTAAATCCAAATTCTCGCACCTGCAGTTCCTTACACGCACCTTCATCTTCGCAGGTGCGGTCCAATTCTCGCACCTGTGGACTTCCCCCAACCTGGCCCTTTTCGCACTTGCGCCCCTTATCTGCACCTGCGGTCATCCATCCGCGGGTGCGGCCACACCAGAACCACCATCTTCAGCTGCAAATTTCAAACTCTTAACTCCCCGATGGCTATCCAAAATCACCTCGAACCCCTCGGGGCCCCAACCAAAAACACAAAAAAGTCACAAATGATCACCCAAACTTAGTCAAACGCTCGGGACACCCAAAATAACATCAAAACACGAATTAGACTCATGATTCAAGCCTAAGAATCCTAAATCTTCCAAAAATTACCAAAGATGCCGAAACCAACGAAAACACATCCGAATGACCTGAAAATTTGCACACACGTCAAAAATGACATTGCGAACCTGCTCCAACTTCAGGAATTCCAATCCAATCCTGATAACCTATTCTCCACTGCTGACCGGAAATTGCCAAAAACTAATTTTCGCCAATTCAAGCCTAATTCTACACCGGACATCAAAATCACAATCCGAACATCCTCCTAAGTCCCAAATCACCTAACGAAGCTATCCGAGCCATAAAATCTACATTCCTAGGTTGTTTACAAATAAGTCAAGTCCCAGTTGGCTCTTTCAACTATTAGGCCAATTTAAGAGACTAAGGGTCTCAATTCTCACCACGACCACTCCGAACTCGAACCAACCGACCCAACACAACATAAATGGGCTAAGTAACATATGATAAAGCATAAATAGGAAAAACGAGTTAAAACTCTCAGAACGACCGGCTGGTTCATTACATTCTCCTCCTCTTAAACAAACGTTCGTCCTCGAACGGGTCTAGAAATATACCTGGAGTCTCAAATAAGTGAGGATATCTGCTCCGCATCTCCCGCTCGGTCTCCCAGGTGGCATCCTCTACCGGCTGTCCTCTCCACTGAACATTCACTGATGTTATATCCTTAAACCTCAGCTTCCCGACCTGACGACCCAAAATAGCCACTGGCTCTACCTCATATGACATATCACCCTCGAGCTGAACCGTGCTGAAGTCCAAAACATGAGACGGGTCGCCAACATACTTTCGGAGCATCGAAACATGGAACACCGGATGAATACTCGATAAGCTGGGAGGCAAGGCAAGTCTATAAGCCACATCTCCAATCCTCTACAGCACCTTGAATGGCCCAATGAATCAGGGACTCAGCTTTCCCCTCTTACCGAACCTCATAACACCCTTCATGGGTGACACCTTCAGCAGCACCTTCTCCCCAATCATGAAAGTCACATCTAAGACCTTCCGATCTGCATAACTCTTCTTCCTAGAATGTGCCGTGCGAAGCCGCTCCTGAATCAACTTCACCTTACCCAACGCTTCCTGAACCAAGTCTTTGCCCAATAGCCTAGCCTCACCCGACTCAAACCAAGCAACCGGAGATCTACACCTCCTACCGTATAAAGCCTCATACAGAGCCATCTGGATACTCAACTGATAAATATTATTATATGTAAACTCCACGAGCGGCAGAAACTAGTCCCATGAACCTCTGAAATCAATGACGCACGCACGTAACATATCCTCCAGAATCTGAATAGCACGCTCCAACTACCCATCGGTCTGAGGATGAAACGTTGTGCTCAACTCAACCTGAGTACCCAACTCCCTCTGCACGGCCCTCCAAAACTGAGTCGGAAATGATTGAAACTGGAACCCCATGCAATCGGACAATCTCCCTGATATAAATCTCAGCTAACCGCTCCGAAGAATAAGTAGTACAAACATGAATGAAGTGCGCATACTTGGTCGGCCGAACCATAATAACCCATATAGCATCAAACCTCCTCGAAGTCCGTGGAAGCCCAACTACGAAGTCCATGGTGATCCGCTCCCACTTCCTCTCCGAAATATCTAACCTTTGAAGAAAACCACCTAGCCTCTGGTGCTCATACTTAACCTGTTGACGGTTGAGATACCGAGCCACGAACTCAACAATCCCTCTTGATGTGCCTCCACCAGTAATGCTGTCTCAGATCCTGATACATCTTTGCGGCACCCTGATGGATGGAATACCGTGAACTATGGGCCTCTGCTAGAATCAAATCTCGGAGCCCATCCACATTGGGCACGCAAATACGGACCTGCATTCTCATGACCCCATCATCACCAATAACGACATCCATGGCATCACCCCGCCGGACCCTGTCCTGTAGAACGGGCAAGTGTGGATCATCATACTGGTGCACTCTAATCTGATCATAAAGAGAAGACCTGGAGGCTACACAAGCCAATACCCGCTAGGCTCTAATAGATCGAATATCACCAACTGACCCACTAAAGCCTGAACATCAAGTGGCAATGGTCGCTCTGCTGCTGGGAGGTAGGCTAGACTCCCCAAACTCTCTACTTTGTGACTCAGGGCGTCAACCACTACATTGGCCTTCCCGAATGATATAGAATAGTGAGGTCATAATCCTTGAGGAGCTCCAACCATCTCCTCTGACGCAAATTCAGATCCTTCTGCTTAAGCAGATGCTGTAAACTGCGGTGATCAGTGAAAATCTCACAATGCACTTCATACAAGTAATGACGCCAAATCTTCAAGGTGTGGACAATGGCTGCTAGCTCAAGATCATACACTGGATAATTCTTCTCGTACACCTTCAACTGTCTAGACGTGTAGGCAATCACCCTACCGTCCTGCATTAATACCGCTCCCAAGCTAACTCTAGAAGCATCACAGAAAACAGTATAAGAACCTGAACCAGTAGGCAAAACCAACACCGGGGTTGTGGTCAAAGCTGACTTGAGCTTCTGAAAGCTCTCCTTACACTCCTCAGTCCACCTGAACTGAGCACCCTTCTGGGTTAGTCTAGTCATTGGTGTTTCAATAGATGAAAATCCCTCTACAAAACGGTGATAGTACCCTGCCAAACCAAGGAAACTGCAAATCTCGGTAGCTGATGACGGTCTAGGCCAGCTCTGCACTACCTCTATATACTTCGGATCAACTTCAATACCCTCACTAGCCACCACGTGCCCCACGAAAGCTACTGAATCAAACCAGAACTCACACTTCAAAAATTTTGCATACAACTTCTTCTCCCTCAAGGTCTGGAGCACAACTCTCAAATGCTGCTCATGATCTTCCCAGGATCAGGAATACACCAAGATGTCGTCAGTAAACATGATGACGAAGGAATCAAGATACCGCCGGAACACACTCTGCATCAAGTGCCTAAAGGTTGTTGGGGCATTGGTCAGCCCAAATGACATGCAAGAAAATCATAATGACCATACCTAGTCCTGAAGGCGGTCTTCTGGATGTTAGAATCCCGAATCTTCAACTGATGATACACGGATCTCAAGTCAATCTTGGAGAACACTCTGGCTCCCTGAAGCTAGTCAAGAAAATCATCAATACGAGGCAAGAGATATCGGTTCTTCACCGTAACCTTGTTCAGCTATCGATAATCAATACACATGCGCATAGAACCATCCTTCTTCTTCACAAACAACACCGGTGGGCCACAAGGCGACACACTAGGCCGAATGAACCCCTTATCTAGGAGTTCCTAAAACTGCTCCTTTAATTCCTTCAACTCCGATGGTTCCATATTATAAGGTGGAATAGAAATAGGTTGAGTTCCTAGCACCAGGTCAATACAAAAATCGATGTTCCTGTCAGGTGGCATCCCTGGCAGGTCTGCAGGAAACACGTCCGGGAAGTCACAGACCACGGGAACCGAATCAATAGCGGGAGTCTCACCACTAATATCCCTCACAAAATCCAAATACAATAAACACCCCCTTTCAACCATAAGTTTATCCTTCAGGTAAGAAATCACCCTACTAGGCACATACTCAAAAGAACCTCTCCACTCAACCCTCGGAAGTCCAGGCATAGCTAAGGTCACAGTCTTAGCGCAATCAAGAAAAACATGACATGGAGATAGCCAATCCATGCCCAATATCACATCAAAATCAATCATGCTGAGTAACAATAGGTCCACTCAGGACACCAGACCCCCAATAGATATCACACATGACCGATGCACACGGTCCATAATAATTGTATCTCCCACTGGAGTCGACGCATGAATCGATACAACTAGAGAATCACAGGGCACATCCAGAAAATGGGCAAAATATGAAGAAACATAGGAATATATAGAACCAGGGTCAAATAAAGCCAAAGCATCTTGGCGACAGACTGAGACAATACTTGTGATCAATCCATCGGAGGACATAGCATCTGCACTGGCTGGAGGTGCACAGATACGAGCCTAACCTCCACCTGCACGACATCCCCCTCTAGGGCGGCCCCTGGCGATCTGGCCCCCACCTTTAACTGTCTGGGTGGGTGGTGAAGTAACTGGAGCCGAAGTCAAGGGCTGGCCCCTCTACTGAGAAGAACCACCAAAATGACAGGGAAACTATCTCCACATGTGCCCAAACTCTCCGCACTCAAAACAACTCCCTGGCGCAGGAGACGGGGACCGAAAGAAACCCCTGGCACCAGAACTGCCACTAGAAGAATCATGCATAGAGGAACCCGGAACTGGTGGTTCCCGAGCTGCGCTCTGGGGTGGAAGGGCACCGAATGAAGAATGGCCTAGCTAAGAACTGCGGGGACCCTGCCTCAATGATGCGCCACTATAAGTTGGGAGAACTGCCTGAGGAGGTCTAAATGGGTGAACTCTATTGTGCTGAAACTACCCTCTGGAAGGAACACTACTAGAACTACCTTATCTACGAGGCCTCTTGGCCTCCCTCTCCTCCCACTCCTTGCGGCGAACCGACTCAATGTCTCGAGCAATATCAACAACCTGCTCGAAGGTAGCACATGATACCCTCTCCCTAGTCATCAAAAAGCGGAGCTGATAAGTGAGGCCGTCCACGAACCTCCTAATCCTCTCCCTGTCAGTAGGGACAAACTCGGTGGCATGGCGAGCCAACTCTAAAAACCACATCTCATACTGCATCAGGATAGCTCCCCCATACGCAGTTTCTCAAACTGCCTGCGCTGCTCCTCCCTATAAGGCTAGGGAACATACTTCTCCAAAAAGATAGTGGAGAACTGCTGCCAAGTAAGGGGTGCTGAACCAAAAGGCCTACGCCTCTTTAAAGACTCCCACCAAATGAAAGCAGCACCAGAAAACTGAAACGTAGAAAATAAGACCCCATTAGTCTCCAAAATCCCTGTCGTACGAAGTATCCTCTCACACTTATCCAGAAAACCCTGAGCATCATCGCCCTCAATACCGCCAAACGTCGGAGGCTGAAGTCTACTACACCTCTCCAGCGTGTGCTGCTTATCCTCTAGCATAGTTGTAACCATGATGTCCTGAACTGGGGCAACCGGCTGGGCTGGAGTCTAAGTGCCTCCTCCGGCCTGAGATGTAGCGGCACTGGTAGATGCAGCAACTACTTGGGCCAGGCTAGTATGTAATTTTAAGATCTGGGCTAGAGTCTCTTAAAGACCCAGAATAACAATGGGTGCTGCCGGAGCCTGAGCCTGTCCCGCTGGAATATCTGCGGTGGGAACCTAATCCTAAATTGTAGGTGGACCCTCTGGTACTGCCCTGGCTGCTGCACGGGCTGGTCCTCTAACTCTACCACGGCCTCGACCGCAGCCTCGACCTCTCGCTGGTCTAGCTAGTGCCTGGTCACCCTGATCTGTAGCGCGACTCCTCACCCTATGTGAGAGAATGAAACAATAGAAGTTTAGATTTCCAGAATCAACAAAATGACACGACAAAATTCAAGAAAATGAGATTTTTCCTACGGGTTCTGCAGCCTCTCGAAGATAAGTACAGACGTCTCTGTACCGATCCGCAAGACTCTACTAAACCTGCTCATGACCGTTGAGTCCTATGTAACCTAGGCTCTGATACCAACTTATCATGAACTCAGATCCTAAACCGACCATGATGGCACCTATCGTGGAACTAGGCTAGCCAACAATCACATATTTACAGCTTCCTTTCAAAATTTACAGCTTATTTTGAACATTTCATAAAACGTATAAAAATTTCTGAACCTTTTGAGTAGAACAAAACAGCTAAACATTCTACAACCATTCCCAAGACCTAGAGCCAACATTTCATGAGCATCTAAGAATAATACCAAAAGAAATTCTACTGATAATACAAAATCTCGGAACGAAGAACTAAGTACAAAATAAGAAAGGGAAATAGAGATGCTGTGGGCGCTGAGCAACTACCTCTATGTCCCGACTCCGGCTCCCCACAAAAATAGATGACTAACTCTCGGTGCCAGCACCTGAATCTGCACACAGAGGTGTAGGGAGTAATGGTGAGTACGCCAACTCAGTAGTAATGAAAATAAATAAAGTGTAAGCAGTAAGAAATACATAAGATTAAATCATCAATTCACAATAAGAACATCCTTTCTTTCCAACGGTGTATATATTAAATCAACATGCTTTAAAAGCTAAATTCAGTAAAATCATTTGAAAAATGTGTTTTCCAACAATTTCAGAAAAATACCCGAAGAGTTCAGTGTAAAATGAAATAAATCATAAATAGTCCCTCGGGCATGAAAATGAATCATAAATCGCCCCTCGAGAAAATCATCACTCAGAATCAGTCGCTCACCATACCTCACACTCACTAAGTATCAGCCCCTCGGGCAACCTCACTGTCACGCATGCCTCCCAGTCACTCGTCACTCGGCACTCGCACTCAGCAGGTACCTGCGCTCGCTGGGGGTGTGTACAAACTCCGGATGGGCTCCTTTAGCCTAAGCACAAATATCAAGCCACCTCATGGCATCTCATATCCTCACAATCAGGCCCTCGGCCTCACTCAGTCAGAAACTCTCAGTAAGCCACTCGGGCTATCAGTAAAATGGGGTACTCGACCAAAATCATCATTTTATATCTCAAAATAGTGTAAATAAGGCTGAGTTTCGAAAATAGTTAAACATAATATGATTGAGTGTAAATCATAAGTCAACACAGTGAGGAAATAACAGTAAAATCCCCAAGGGGTATAAACAAGTCGGCCCAAGGCCCCAATCATGGCTTACAACCCAAATATAACAATAGTCTTAAAACACAATTTACATATGATTTCAAAAAGCAAATACGCAATTCAATAGTTGCTAAGGGAAGGACCAAGTCCAAAGCAAAAAATCAATGCACTCCACACGCTCATCATCCGGCATGTGTGCCACTTAGATAAATAGTGAGAAAAATATGAGGTCTAGGGTTCCATACCCTCAAGACGAGATTTATAGTCATTACTTACCTCAAACCGGCCCAAATACTAATCCGTGATTCACTTTCCTCTCAAATTGGCTCCCGACCGCTCCGAATCTATCCAAATCAGATTTATAACATCAAAATATGCTAGAGAAATGAAACCCAATCAAAAACTATCAAAATTAGGCACAATTCCAAAAATTGGCCAAACCCGGCCCTCTGGCCCACATCTCGGAATTCTATAAAAATCGCATCACAAGAATCCTTATCCTCTCCCAAGTCTATATATATAAAATGCATCAAAATCCGACCACAACTGACCCCTCAATTCCTCAATCAACGTCTCCAAATTCCCAAGCCCTAAACCCCTACTCTAGGCACTAGTTTCCATAGATTTCACCCTAAATCAGTCCAATAATCACATAGAAACAAGTTTTAGGTTCAAAAATATTACCTCCATGAAGTTCTCTTGAATTCCCCCTTCAAAACCCTCTCTCTCAGCTCAATTCCGGATGAAAATATTAGCGAAATAACTCAAATTCGCGAAGGCTGGTTATTTATACCTCCTGTCCAGTGAAACCACACCTGCGGTCAATTCTTCGCACCTGCGGACTCGCACCTGCAGTCCCAAGTGCGCACCTACGGAAGCCAACTTAAATCCAAATTCTCGCACCTGCGGCTTCGCAGGTGCTGTCCAATCCTCGCACCTGCGGACTTCCCCCAACCTGGTCATTTCCGCACGTGCACCGCTTATCCGCACCTACGGCCATCGTAGCTGTGGTCATCCATCAGCAGGTGCAGCCACAACAAAACCAGCAGCTTCAGCTGCAAATTTCAAACTCTTAACTCCCCGATGGCTATCCGAAATCATCCCTAGCCCTCGGGACCCTAACCAATAACACAAATAAGTCATAAATGGTCACCCAAACTTAGTCGAACCCTTGGAACACCCAAAATAATATTGAAACACGAATTAGACTCATGATTCAAGCCTAAGAATTAAATCTTCCGAAAATCACCAATGATGCCGCAACCAACCAAAACACATCCGAATGACCTGAAAATTTGTACACACATCCAAAATGACATTGCAAACCTTCTCCAACTTCCGGAATTCCATTCCGATCCCAATAGCCTATTCTCTACTACCGATCAAAAATTGCCAAAAACTAATTTTCGCCAATTCAAGACTAATTCTACACCGGGCATCAAAACCACATTGTGAACACCCTCCTAAGTCCCAAATCACCTAACGAAGCTATCCGAGCCATAAAATTTACATTCCGAGGTCATTTAACAATAAGTCAACTACTAGTTGACTCTTCCAACTATTAGGCCAATTTAAGAGACTAAGTGTCTCAGTTCTCACCACGACCACGCCGAACCCGAACCAACCGACCCAACATAACATAAATGGGTTAAGTAACATATGATAATGCATAAGTAGGGTAAACAGATTAAGACTCTCAGAATGATCGGTCGGGTCATTACATGGTGACACAGCCTGTGATTCCAGGTCAGCTTATGGTCAGAGCAGTAGCATCTGAGGGAGAGAAGGTTAGGTTTTCTAGGTTCAAGAGATATAACCCTCCTACATTCAGTTGTTTGGCTTCAAACAGTGCATATGGTTTTCTGGAGGAGTGCCATAACATCCTACGCACTTTGGATATCGTTGAGGTGAGTGGGGTTGCTTTTACTACGTTCCATCTTCAGGGAGATACTTGTCAGTGATGGCGGGAATATGCGTTGTGTAGCCCGGCCGAGTCAGCTTCGCTTACATGGGGTCAGTTTTCAGAGAGGTTCTTGAGAAAGGTTGTACCTCAGTCCCTTCAGGATGCATGCGTGCATGGAGTTTGAGCAGTTACGCTAGGGCACTATGTAAGTATTAGAGTATTCCATCAAAATTTAGTGATTTGGCCAGGCATGCATGTTGCGACCAAACACACCCACGCAAGTATACGTGGTCGTCAAGTAATAAAGTAGTGAGTAGAGTATTGTCCCACGAAGACTTTTGATTAACTTTTGATAGATTCAACTCAATTAACTTATCAATTCAAGAGATTAATCACAAAAGATATAATTAACTAAGTTACTACCTAAAATACCAATTAATGAATTAACTATGAAATCAACCAACACGAATAGTAATTTCGACTAAAAATCAATAGGAGAGGATATTCCAGGGTCACGGGCTAGCTAACAATCGTGTTATATTCTTGGATTAAAATGACTGAGTGATTTATCTAGATTATTGATTGACAGGGTTAATATTACTCATAAGAATCTTTCGAGTTCTTATTCACCTATTCAAGTTAACTTAATGCCTATATGTCTATGGAATCAAGATTAACAAGAATGCATTCACAATTCCTGTATTTCGACCAAGCAAGGCAAATAGGTATATGTCTATATCAATTGTGAATCCGTTCCCCGATGCCCGGGTTCAAGAACATGCTCTATTTAATTCTATATGCAACCTAGAATTCCCACTTTCGAGTTCAACTCTAGATTCATATATAGTATTTCACTGTTAGCTACTCAGTAAAATAATTAAGAACAGAATTAAATAAACAACCCAATATGATAAAATCAAATTCGTCAAATTAAACTTCAAATATAAAATTCATGTTTCACCCATGACCCTAGAATAATAGGGTTCTCAGCCACACATGTTCAAACAATCATCAAAAATAATATTTTCAAGCATAAAATCAATGAGTACTAGAAAAGATATGGAAGAATTGATTAAATCCGTGCTCCCAAGTGTGTTTCTCTCCAAAAATCACGTTGTCCCCCTCAAAATTGAGGTTAGACTTGCTTTTATACGTGTTGGGTAGGTCTAGGGTCGAATTTATTGAGTCCAAGTCAAATTAGGAAAAATTCACGTTATTGGCGCCCTGGGTAGCGCCGGGCACCCACCAGGGCACTGCCTGGAAATAGCACACTGCCTCCAGTGCCACAGGTGGCGCCCAGACTTGCCTGTGGCGCCCAAATTCGAGTTTTCCCGATTTTATGCGTTTTTGCTCTAATTTTGTGCATTTCGTCCCCAATTTCTCCCAAGTCATTCCTACACATAAAAACACCACAAATCAATATAAATCATCATAATTAACATCTAAAACTCATGAAACAAAAGTAAAATATGAGGTGATATATATGAAAATATATATACTTTAAGCTAAATATCAATGCACCTGCCTTAGCCGCTAAAGTTAGAGGGCGAGTCTGTAGATTCATTGAAGGGCTCAGTCATGATATTCGGTTCAGCATGGCTCGAGAGTTGGAGTCATATGTTTCGTTTTAGAAGGTGATATGGATGGCTCGCCGGTTAGAGGGTATGTGGGACTGGGAGCGAGAGGACAAACGAGATAAGGAGGGAGAGTCCATGGAGGCGAGGAGGCATCGTAGACTGGAGAGATACATTGGTCCATATTTTGGAGGCAGGGTGCATCACGGTAGAGGTTTTATGGGTCAGCTAGTTCAGTTTGCATTACCGGTTTCGCATGGGGTTTCAGGTACTCGTGGGTCTCAAAGTACTCGTATTGCACAATTTCCACAGCCACGCCAGCAGAGAGGTTGTTTTGAGCGTGGAGATACCAGTCACAGGGTGAGAGACTATCCTAGGCTCCAGGCAGATGTGTTACAGCAGGGCATTCATTCGTGAGTGAGTTTCATGCTTTGCATTCTATCTTCGTGTTTGCTTATGTTGGGATATTCTGTGAGTGGTAGCTGTGTCTATCGTTTGTTTCTATTCATCATTTAGAGCTATGAGACTAGTAGTAATTCCTATTGTCCAGTATGGTAGGCTTGATGTGATTCCTCTGTATAGTGGTTACAAGTTGTGATTTTTTTATGCTCTACTGGCGTCGGAGCCAGCACGTGTTGTAATTTTGTTAAAAGAAGTGATCTAGTGAAAAGTTCCAGTTGGTGGGATATATACCATATTCGTGATTTAGAGTTGAGGGCGAGACCCTGTTGATACCCAATTTTTCCTTAAATTATTTTTAAACTTGCATATATAAGCTTTCAAAATCACTCTTTGTAATAATGAGTGTTTTTCCCTATTTTTTCATATTTTTATTAAATTATTTCCTGTTTATTTTCATATTTCATATTTTAATAAATCATAAATTATGCTATAAATAATTCAAAAATATTTCCCAGCTCAGTATGTTATTTATAATCATTTTTTATCCAGTAAAATTCAATTATTTCACAAATTAGCCAATTGGGTCTCATTTAATTTCAATTACAACAATTTTGCAATTATAGCCCAATTGGATATTTTGTATTATTTTAATTCGAAATTTATGTTTTTTACATCAATATTAGTTACTTACTGTAATTTTACCTATTTTAGCTTAATTTCTTTTTTTTAAAATATAATTATTGGTTATTTTAATTAATTAATTATCTATTTTTATTGGGTACTTAAAACTTAGCCACATTTATTTAAAATTCAACCACATTTTGTACCCAATTAACCGTAACCCATCAGACCTTATGTAACCCAGCCAAAATCAATTCTCTACCCGGCCCAAACCCTAATTAATCTGAGCCGTTGATCAAATGAGATCAACGGCCCAGATCGTTTCTTACCATAATTAACCCCTCACCTGCCCCCCAGACCCCTCTCATTCTTTCGAGACCGACCATCTCCCTTCTTGTCTCTCTCTCTTTGGTTCTCTCTAGAACCTTCCCTATTCCCTCCTTCTCTGATGAAGCTCAGCCTATCTCCGGCCACTTCCGACCACCATGCTTTTGACCACCAGCCTCCAACGCCTCCTTTCTCTGGTTACTTCATCTCTGAAGCCTTTAAAGTTTCCGACCATGCCAAACGGTTACTGGGATTCCTGCTCGGGTGGTTTTCCGGCTCTCTCCGGTGGGGTTTTGACACGATTATGCCATAACCACCACTATCCCTAAGTTTCATCGCAGGTTCTTCTTCTTTCTCTGGTTTCTTATGAAACCCTAATTTTGAACCTTCCGATCTTTTTAGATCTGTAACAAATCCATATATATTTCTAGTTCTTTTCTTGTTTTCTTTAAAACTCTCTCAGTTTCCTAAACGATTTCTAATCTTTCTATAACTAGGGTTTTTAAATCCCTTACAAAAATAGTTTCTTTCTAATTTCTTAGTATTATTTCGTGATTTTATTATGTTTGATCATTATTGGAACCGTTCTCCTTTTGTTTGAGTCATTTTAGTTAGAACCCTTAAATTTCTGGGTTCTCTATGAGTCCGAGTATTTTTGCAATATTGTTAACCTATTCTAACATGACTCATGTGCTTGCGTGTATATTCTATGTGTACTCGTGATTTCTTGCTCTGAATGATGTTAGTGTTTCTGATTCATTGTCGTCTCTGCCTAAATCATGCTTGTTTGACTGGTTCCTTTAATTATCTGCTATTTTTTTATACGAATCCCTAATTAAGTGATTAGGGATTCTGATGTTTTCTATGTGTTCGTCTAGTATCGTTTTACTATTTTGAATCTCTGTGATTAGTGCTTTGTTGGTATTCTTTACTGATTCCTAGTTTTCCTTAAAATTTGTGATATTTTCCTTTGATTGACATTGGTTCCCTGTGATTTGAATCTCACTCGAGATTTTCTTGACTGACTTATAGAATTAAACTATATTATGCCTTATTTCTATGAATAAACATGCTGTCGAATTAATTAATATACACTTTCCTTAATTGGTATATTTTGTACCTAGTCCTAATCGCATGCTCTACTCTATAATATTCCTTATATGATTAAATCAGTTTCTCAGCTGATATCTTTCCTTATTTGCTGCCTGTTAATATTGATTTGAACTCGACTCCTTCATTTAAGGGAGTACCTTTGCTGATTTTACACTAATTGATTCTGAGTCCCCTTAATTACTATTTGACTTTGATTTTTACCTTATATACTACTTGTTTCAAACTATATATACTTCTGGTCTTTCATGAAAGGACGACATCACGGTTCTAAACCTTCTTGTGCTAAAACTCTTTCTTTCTTACAAAGCTCTTTGCTCAATTACTGCTCTCTTTTGCTCTTGTCTACTTTTAGCCGGTTGTAAGCCAAGGCTAACCATTGTGCTCATTTTGCTCTTTCGTTCTGCCTGCTCTTTTCTAACTGGTATGTTCTAATTACGATTCAAGTTCCAAACCAATGTGTTTCCTATTGCTTCAGTTTGTCCTATTCCTGATTTTCTTCTATCTGTGGTCTTGCTGTTCGACATGTAATTAATATTTTTGTTTCATCTATGAATGCCAACCATGTCTTATCTCTTTAGGATCTGCATGCTCTAATTGAATCAGTAACTAGACTAATGCTTATATGTTGTTGTCTCTTCCTACTATGCATCTATTAGGCTAGTGTCCCAAGTTGTTTAATGTCATGCTTATTGTTGAATCCTGATGTTTCCTGATTCCCTGAAGTCTCTCTCTGATTTCTGCAACTATGTTTAAATCAAGTATTATTGAATCTATGCATTTTCATCTGCACTAATTGCAAAAAACTTCTGCCTATTATTTGATTTATTTGGCCCCAACTCCCATTATCCTTGTGTGAAGATTGTTCTCTGTGTATTGCTGAAATTATTTTGGGATTTTATGACTGGTTTGTTACTGATGTGATCCTACTGCTGGTTTCAAAAACTATTTTCCAAAACCAACTCTTTAGTTATAAAATCTTTCCAATTAAATCCCGGTCAAACATTGTCTCTTTCAAAACCCCTCTTTTTAAAATCTACTTCTGCCACTTCACATTACTCCTAGACTCCTAGGTTCCACCCCTCAGTGTGAGCATTGCTTAGGGAACATCTTGAGTTCCCTCTAAACTTTGACACACAAAGGTTGGTAAGTCCACACTGCACATGCTTAATTTTGGCAATTATATCTGGGTGCTGGTATTAGCCAGGGACCCACGAGGGTCCTAGGGAGCTTTGCCGCACCCAGACGATGAAAGGCTGTGAAACTCGAAAGGATTGAGGTTGGGAGATATGGGCCTGATTGAAGGCTCCCTATAGAACTAGCTTCTTATTTTATTTTTAGTAATGTAATTTCTTTTCAGTCACTCCTTTCTGCAAATATCTCTATTTATTTTTAATAGTTTTTTGTCTTCAAACTACTCTGTTTTATTCCTTCTTTATTACTGAGTTATTTTCAAAGTATTCCCTTTGCTAAAAGCTCGTTTAAACCTGTTGTTTTAACACACAAATCTCCTATTTTAAGTTTTGACCTTGAGACCCTCATTATGTTTGAGATGTGCAATTGATGTGTTTATTTGTGGAGGGATATATGAGCCCCCTAACTACTTATGTGTATCCTTTATGTGCAAGTCCTAACTGTTTTCTACTTGTCGCCTAGAATTTATCCCTTAAAACTTAAGGGTTCAGCCTAGTACCCACCTTGTAGGATTAGTAGTCCTAAACATCCTCCCGGACTTATAGAATAGGACAGGTAATAGCACACAATAAGCTTTCGTGACCAGCACGCGCTTCTAACCTCTACTGGGTGGGAAGGGTAGAATACAGATATGATGACCGGTGCGCTAATACCACATGTAGCCCATCTTCGAGGAGTGATTATCGGGTATTGTATTGATGTGATCCGTATTACTTTAAACCTAGGACAATTCTTTTCAAATGTTTTTACTCTGATGTTTTCCAAAAAACCTTTAAAGATTTTCATACTTGTTTGAAATCCCCTCTTATATGAACCTTATTTGCTATTTGTTTACCGTCCNTTCAAGCCCTTACCCAATCTCTGGTAATGCAAACTAGTTCATGAGTTATCTACTCTAGGTGCCCTAACGCACCACAAAATCGTTTGGTGGCGACTCTTCCTTAAACCTCTTCCTTTAAGGAGTTGTCCAGAATGTCATAAACCCGATCTCTCCGCACCTGACTCGTGCGAGGAAAAGGGGGGGCACGACAGCATGGCGACTCTGCTGGGGATATTCTTTAGGCTTACACACTTACCGTTGTCTTGTGAATATGGACCTTTCAATTTCTGTTTAAATGTTTATACCCTTTCCTATTCCCGTTATAAGTTGTTAACTATTTAATTTCCCAAGTATTTATTTCGTCTGAACAAAACTGACGTATCTTCATGTTTTCTTTGAAATTGCTTTCAATTATAACTGTCGTATTTACTTTCTTGACCTCTTTCCTCAATGTGAAAATACATGCCTACTTGTTTAAATGTTATTTATTGCATATCATGCTCCGCATTCATATTCCACTTGTTCCAAACAAAAATCCCATAGCAACGATTACAATGAGTGGTTGCGCTATTCCAATATTATTACCCCTAAATTCGGAAAGGCGTATTTGTGGTAACACTAGTCGATCAGCTGTGCAGTCGATAGTTCCGCGCCTTCCCCCTTGAGTTGTCCGCTCAAGGGTACCGGTCGAAAACCCTATAAAAACCTTACTCTATTGTATGTTGGATGCATCATGGTCAAACCTAGCCAGGCTAACGTGTTCTCCGCACAACAGCCTTTAAGATAGCCTTGTCCAAAGTCCATTGGGTTTCCCTGGGAGCCAAACAGACGCCTTCACGTTCTGTGCATTTATTTGGAGTACTAAATGCTCATGCTAATTATTGATGTTAAATAATCGAGTCAGGTGGGGGGTAAAGGCCTAACGTGTTTGTTTTGCAGAAATGAGGCACGAGGTCCCCAGATTCGGCATGATCACCAATGTCCACCCCAAACTACTAAACTAGTGGGAGGATCTTCACTCCAGTGACAAAACAGTCGTCAAAAAACACTTGGACAACCTGCCCTCTCTTCTGGACATTCAGCCTAACAACATGATGATAGAAGTTGCTACCCTTTTTTGGGACTGTGATCGGTCGGTCTTTCGCTTTGGAAACAATGAAATGACACCATTGCTAGAGGAAATAGGAGGGTTAGAAGGGTATCAGGAAGAGTTCTCCCTTACTTCTCTGGGGCACATTCACCGCCAGGAATTCGTCTTTATAGTATGCTTCTTGGGTCTGATGGTGTTCCCGACAAAGAAAGAAAGAATTCACACCAGGTGGGCTATGGTTAGCAAGACTCTGATGGAAGGGATTGACGGGCAGGACTTCAGTATCGTGCCAATTATCATTGCTGACATGTACCGAGCCTTGGAAAAGTGTCAACAAGGGGCAAAACATTTCGTGGGTTGCAATCTGTTACTCCAACTGTGGCTCACTGAGCATTTGCAAAAGGGCGACTACCGTCAGGACATCCATAGGAGCATATTTATTTCCATCATACAAAGCATATGAACTACATCCCCGACATGTTTGCTCAGCTAGAAAATGCTAATGGATGGGCCGAGTTTCTAGGAAACTTGAACGAGGATCAGATTCAGTGGATGTTTGAGTGGTTCCCAACTGACGAGTTCATCATCCAAACTCGAGACACCCCATTTCTGATATTGATTGGTCTAAGAGGGACGTATCCTTACATCCCGATCCGAGTCATGAGGCAGGCAGAAAGGAAGTAAGTGGTACCAAGGGTCGAGAAGATAAGTCATCTCAGGTAGATTTCCAAAACGATGGCATCCCACATAAGTGCCAAGCTCAACATTTGTGGCACTACAAGATCTGGTTAGAAAAGGACACTATTGAACCCGACATGTATCATGCTGGTTAATCTCCTTATTATCTGGGATGGTTGGAAGATAAATGGGGTGGAAGTATCGAGCCAGGGTTTGCTCAAGGCCACAGGGTCATAGATTAGAAGGCCAAGGCAACGACTAGACTCAACCAGTTGCGCAAGAGGCTCCGTGATTGTGAAGAAGATCATCACAAAATACACGAGGCCATCACCTCCACCTAGAGGCTAGCACACTTGGAGCGAGGCATAGTCGACTTAGAGGAGAAGGTCATTAGGAGGATCGAGACCTATCAGAAGGACGAGGGAGTCGAAAGAGGAATTCTAGCCAGGACCTACTTGCTGCTGGGAGTCCGCGAGATGGGGACACTAATCAAGGCGAGTAGAGATGCCGAGTCTGGGGAAGGTCCTTCTGTGACCAAGTAGATAGGATTGTCTTTACTTTTCCTTCTGATGTAATAAGGCCCCTGGCCATTAGTGACATTTTATATTCTTAGATTCGTGTTGGATTTGTCTATTTTATTATCAATAAAATGAGGCATTTAGCATCTTAAGTTTTCCAAATCAATTTGTCGCTAGGCCTACCTCGGGCACAAAGAGGTCCCCAACTTAGGACACGCTTTACATTACCGCCTTATGTGCTTAAATACTGCAATATTTTTTTTAGATCCTCAATAACTTCATTACTTTTTTTGGTTTTTTGTTTTCTTTATTTATTATTCCCCTCCCAAAAGGTTGGTTCGTGCATTCTGGCATCATCCACCTACCGCACAAGATCAAAGGGCCCTCATCCTACTCCTCATCCTAGTCCTCCCAAAGGAAAAAGCAAGGGTAAAACTAAGATGGCAGAGGCAAGCGGTGTCAGAAAAGAAAACAGGGATGAACAGGTTGAGATCGCTGATGGTCGGGGTATTCAGGTTCTACAAGAGGGTATGTGTCCACTGGAGAAGAAGCTGCTGAAGTTCCAAGAGGAACTTGACCAAGTGAAGAATTTGGCTCACCTATCATTTTCCATCAATGTTCCGGATGTCCACTTCCCAAATGCTCCAAACCCCACTTTACCACAAAACACCCCTAAAAAACTGAATCACCCCAAGGACCAAGTCCCGCCAGCACAATGTAATGCCTATCACCATAACACTCCACCTCTCCGGGGTCAGACAAAAGACCACTTCCAGGCCTAAAATAATCCTATTTATGTGGAAACCGTGGCTCATTCCACACCACATACCCCTGAGTCTGACGAGAAGGATAGGCTCATCAGGAATTTAGCCAAGGAATTCAAGAAGTTGACCAATCGAGTTCAGGGCATCGGAGGAGTTAGAGGGATTTAGGGGATGAACTATGGAGATCTTTGCATACAACCTGATGTCGAACTGCCCGAGGGGTACAAACCTTCTATGTTTGAGATGTTCGATGGTACTGGTGATCCAAGATTCCATTTGAGAACTTAATGCGACAAATTGGTTGGGCTGGGAAAAGATGAAAGAATCCAAATGAAACTCTTCATGAGGAGTTTGAAAGGAGATGCACTGTCCTGGTACATCGGCCAGGATCCAAAGAAATGGACTAATTGGGTAAGCATGGCAACAGATTTCATGGATTATCAGGTTCAATACGAAAAATACTCCGGATGTATTCTACATCCAGAATTTAAAGAAGAAGCCAACAGAGACATTTCGCGAGTATGCTACTCGTTGGAGGTCAGAAGATGCCCAGGTTAGGCCAGCCTTAGAAGAGGAACAAAATGAAGAAATTCTTTGTACGAGCTCAGGATCCTCAATATTACGAGCGACTGATGATGGTCGAAGGTTACAAGTTCTTTGAAATCATCAAATTGGGAGAGTGAATCGAAGAAGGCATCAAAAGCGGTATGGTTACCAACTTTGAAGCTTTACATGCTACTAATAAAGCTCTATAGTCTGGTGGTGTGTCCAGAAAGAAGGATGTGGGAGCAGTGATGGTTTCACAACAAGCCAAGTCCCCACCCAAATACGAAGTATATCTAACACCCTCATTCACATACCAACCAGCTCCAAGTTACCAAGAACCTTCACCTCAATACCAAGCACCCTCACCCGCATATCAAGGTCCACCAACCACATATCATCCTACCTTTCCCAGATACTCACAACTAGCCCCCGTTTACAACGTCCACAATTCCCAACCTTCTCACTACCAATCACCACCTACTCACCAAAACTTCCCAATAACTCGCCCTAACTTCGACCGTCGCCCTCCAAAATAGTATACTGCCATAACCGAGCCCATTGATCAACTATATGAAAGACTCAAAGCCGTCAGTTATGTCACACCCATTCCTACTGCCACCCTTGAGAACCCTTCTCAGTGGATCAACCCAAACCAATCCTGTGCATACCACTCCGGCATGAAGGGACATACCATCGAGGAATGCCGTTCCTTGAAACACAAGATAAAAACCCTCATAGACTACAAGATCATTGTAGCCAAGGACTCTGCTCCTAATATTCGCAATAATCCGCTGCCAGACCATAAAGGTGGTGTCCATATGATTGAAGTAGATGATGATTGAGATCTTGAGGGATCAATTGGGGTGATTGCATAGGGTGATCCAAAGAAGCCCGCAATTAATCTCAACCCAATTGTCGTTCAGATGCAGCCATCCAGGGATGCTGAGATAAACATGTCCATTCCACTCGAGCTTGAATCGAGACCAGCCGCAAAGGAAAATGCCCCAGTGCCGATCGATTTGAGTTTGTACGACCACTCGAAGTAGCAGTCCGGCTGCCTATAAAATATACTCCGGTGGGAATGAGGATGACCACACCTATTCCAGTGGCAATGTCAACAACGCCACCCTTTTACTCAAACGCCATTCCATGGGACTACACATCTGAAGCAAGGAGAAAGGGTGAAAGCAAGTTTGAGGAAGCCATTACTGCACAGGGTATGACCAAAACTGGCAGAGTTTATACCCTTGAACATTTGGCTTAATCTAGCAAGCAAGACGCCAACCGTCCTCCCACCATTGAGACAGGTTTAGACAATCATTGGAGAAAGATCCAAGCCAAAGAGTACACATTCCTCGACCAGTTGAACAAGACACTAGCTCAGATATCTATCCTCTCTCTATTACAGAATTCTGAGACGCAAATGAGCGCCTTGCTGAGATTGCTGAGAGAGGCATACATACCAGACAATATCACCAGCGGGGAGATGGCAAACATGGTGGGCTAGGTTCTGGAAAGCCACAAGATTACTTTCCATGAAGACGAGTTGCCGCCCGAGGGGTTAGGGCATAATGGAGAACTGCATATCACTGTGCAATGTGAGGACCACTTCATTACAAGGATCTTAATTGATGGGGGTTCCAGCCTCAACATTTGTCTGCTGATCACACTCAAGAAATTGGGAAAAAGTCTACATGATATAAAAGAAGGAGAGATCAATCTAAAGGCCTTCGATGGTTCACAGAGGTCCACTATGGGAGAAATCACCTTGTGCTTACAGATGGGACCAGCCTAGTTCGATGTAGACTTCCAGGTGATAGACGTGCCCGTATCCTACAACTTGCTGTTAGGGTGACCTTGTATACACGCCGCTGGGGCTGTGGCATCAACCCTACATCAAGCATTGAAGTTTGAATTGAATCATCAAGAGGTAGTCATTCATGGCGAAGGTAGCAACCATATCTACGGTCACTAGACTTTTTCGGTCACTGAGGGGAGAAGGAAGCTGGGTGGAGAAATCTACCACAACATTGAACGAATTAACGCCATTGATGCCAATAAATGGTGGGATAGTAAGATCGAGAGCATCTTGAACTGGAAAGGATACGAGCCATGTAAAGGGATCGGTAAAAATCTTCAGGGAATACCGAAGCCAATAACACTCAAGAAGCATGGTACCTCTTTCGGGCTAGGGTATGAGTACACTTGGAAGGAATTCAAGGACTGGTCGCCACTATGGCACAATCTCTACTACTCATTGGAGTAGCCAATACCTCACTTAGAACAAACTCTCCAGCAAGCTGATATCATCTACGGTACGGATGAAGAGAAAGCGTTAGTGGCAATGAGGGATTTATTTTAGGACGATGAGGACATGGACTGCTGTGTCATTCTTGAAGAGGGGGGGGGGGAGGAAGGCCCTTCCATACAGGTCGTGAGCAGAGGATCATATCTCAAGAATTGGTCTATCAGGACGACCAAAGCCCGTCGAGCCTCGGGGTAGCAAGGCTAACAAAACAAGCATTTATTTACAACTTACTTATTTAAAAAAAAAATAAAAAATTTCTCTTCGTTTCCGCATTTTTAATTTCTGCAAGAAAGAGCTCCTATGTTCAAATGATTATTCAATTTATCAAAGCATTTGCAGTTTCTATATAAATCATATATTTACTTGCTACTTTTTCCTCTCCATTACTTTATTTACACAACATTACTATTACTTATCTTGATGAACCGACGACTGTGACATTCAACGAGGCAACGCAACAAACGAATTTCGATTCAGACGAGGATGATATACCTGAGGATATTGTGAAAGGGGTCGAGAACCTTGAGAATAGACCTACGTCCAACTTGGACGAGACTGAGGTTGTCAACCTGGGAAAATATAGAGAACGTCAAAGAAACACGCATCAGCGTTCATCTATCGCCATTAGAAAAGGAGGAATATACAAAGTTTTTAAGAGAATATAAGGACATATTCTCCTGGTCGTATGATGACATGACTGGCCTCAGTACATCTATTGTGGCCCACAAGTTGCCAACCGATCCAACGTGCCCACCGGTGAAGTAAAAGCTCAGGAAGTTCAAACCAGACATGAGCATGAAAATCAAAGAAGAGGTCACCAAGCAGATTAACGCTAGGGTTCTCCGGGTGGTTGAATACCCGACATGGTTAGCCAACATCGTGCCTGTGACAAAGAAAGATAGGAAGGTTAGAGTCTGTGTCGACTACAGGGATCTCAACCGGGCCAATCCGAAGGACGACTTCCCTTTGCCAAATATACACATCCTAATTGACAACTGCACCAAGCATGAGCTGCAATCCTTTGTAGATTGTTTTGCTGGCTACCATCAGATTTGGATGGACGAGGAAGATGCTGAGACAATGGCATTCGTTACGCCGTGGGGAGTGTATATTACAAGATGATGTCATTCGGTCTCAAGAATGCAGGGGCCACCTACATGAGGGCCATGACTAATATATTCCACGATATGATTCACAAGGAGATCGAGGTATATGTGGACGACGTCATCATCAAATCAAGGAAAGACACTGACCATATGGAAGATCTGAGGAAGTTTTCAACAAGTTAAGGAAGTACAATTTGAAACTTAACCCTGCAAAGTGTGCATTCGGGCTTCGTGCTGGCAAGTTACTAGGGTTCATCGTCAGTCATCGAGGAATAGAACTGGATCCATCAAAGGTCAGAGCCATCCAAGAATTGTTGCGACGAAAGAACAAGAAGGATGTTATGAGTTTCCTGGGGAGGCTCAATTACATTAGCCGGTTCATAGCCCAGTCTACTGTCATTTTTGAACCAATCTT
This sequence comes from Nicotiana knightiana, assembly GCA_005239525.1. NCBI lineage: Eukaryota > Viridiplantae > Streptophyta > Magnoliopsida > Solanales > Solanaceae > Nicotiana > Nicotiana knightiana. The sequence goes on along the minus strand of ML418705.1, from coordinate 195,429 downwards.
CAAAATGTTGAGAAAAGATGCTACAACCAAGTGGACCAAGGATTTTCAAAAAGCCTTCGACAGAATCAAGATGTACCTCTCAACAACACCAGTCCTAGTACCACCCGAGCAAGGTAGACCTCTGTTACTCTACCTTGCTGTGTTAGATGGAGCTTTCGGTTGCGTTCTTGGGCAACATGACGAAACATGAAGGAAAGAGTAGGACATTTACTATCTTAGCAAGAAATTCACGCCACACGAAGCCCGGTACTCTTTATTGGAACGCACTTGTTGTGCTCTGACTTGGGTTGCACAAAAATTGAGGCACTATTTCTGTGCATATACAACGTACTTCATATCAAGGATGGATCCGTTGAAATACATCTTTCAGAAGGCCCTGCCTACTAGAAAACTAGCCAAATGGAAAATCCTGTTAAGTGAGTTCGACATTATTTACGTGACTTAGAAGGCGGTCAAGGGACAAGAATTAGCAGATCATCTCGCTGAAAATCCGGTGGACGGGAAATACAAACCATTAAAAACGTATTTTCCCGATGAAGAAGTGTCATTCGTAGGAGAGGACATTGCAGAATCATACGATGGTTGGAGGATGTTCTTTGATTGGGCCGTGAACTTCAAAGGCGTAGGTATTGGGGCAGTTTTAATATCAGAAACCGGTCAGCACTATCCAGTATCCGCCAAACTCAGGTTCCCCTGCACCAACAACATGGCTGAATATGAGGCCTGCATCCTGGGGCTCAACTTGGCCATCGACATGAACGTTCAGGAGTTATTAGTGATTGGTGATCCCGACCTATTCATACACCAAGTACGAGGAGCATGGGCGACCAAGAATTCCAAGATATTGCCATATTTAGATCGTGTACAGGAGTTGAGAAAGAGGTTCACAAAGATAGAGTTCCGGCACGTCCCTAGAATCCAGAATGAGTTCGCCGATGCATTGGCTACCTTGTCATCTATGATCCAACATGCAGACAAGAATTTCATCGATCCCCTCCTAGTGGGGATCCACAATCAGCTGGCCTAGTGCGCCCATGTTAAAGAAGAAGCAGACAAAAATCCTTGGTTTCATGATATCAAGGAGTACTTGGCAAAGGGAGAATATCCAGAACTTGCAAGCGCTACTCAAAAACGCACACTTTGAAGGTTGTCAAACAATTTCTTTCACTGCGAAGGGATCCTTTATAGGAGGACTCCTGATTTGGGTTTACTAAGGTATGTCGAAGCAAAAGAAGCAACAAAAATATTGGAGGAGATACATACGGTCCTCATATGAACGGGTTCGTTCTAGCAAAGAAGATACTTCGGGTCGGTTAATTCTGGATGACCATAGAAACAGATTGCATCCAATATGTCCGAAAATGCCACCGTTGTCAGATACATTGGGATATGATAAAGGTACTTTCGAGTGAGCTTAATGCAACAAGTTCACCATGGCCGTTCGCCGCCTGGGGCATGGATGTTATTGGACCAATCGAGCCTGCCGCCTCCAACGGACACAAGTTTATTCTGGTTGCCATTGATTACTTTACCAACTAGGTCGAAGCAGCCTCTTACAAAGCAGTTACTAAGAAAGTCGTGGCCGACTTTATCCACAACCGCATAGTTTGTCGATTCGGAGTTCTAGAGTTAATCATTACCGATAATGGTTCCAACCTCAACAGTGACCTGATGAGACCCATGTGTGAAACCTTCAAGGTCAAACACAAGAATTCCACAGCATACAGACCTTAGATGAATGGAGCCGTTGAGGCTGCCAACAAGAATATCAAGAAGATATTGAGAAAGATGATAGAGAAGCACAAGCAATGGCATGAGAAGCCGTCATTCGCCTTACTAGGATACCGCACCACAGTCCACACATCAACTGGGGAAACTCCTTACATGTTGGTTCATGGTACAGAAGCCGTAATTCCTGCCGAGGTCGAAATTCCATCCCTGAGAATCATACAAGAAGTCTAACTCAGCGATGCAGAGTGGGTACGAAGCCGTTATGAGCAATTGGCCCTTATAGACGGAAAAAGAATGAAAGCAATTTGTCATGGTCAGCTATATCATAACAGAATGACCAGAGCCTTCAACAAGAAAGTCAAGCCGAGACGATTCACACTGGGCAGCTGGTGTTAAAGGAGATTTTTCTTCACCAAGACGAAGCAAAAGGGACATTCTCTCCCAATTGGCAAGACACGTACATGGTTCACCGAGTCCTAACAGGATGAGCACTCATACTTGTAGAAATGGATGGACAAATCTGGCCAAAGCCAATCAACTCAGATGCAGTCAAGCGCTACTATGTGTAACTTTCATGCTTTTATCAAATGTGGTAAATGGAACTACGCCTGACCTGATTCCTGTTTAAGAGGGATACGTATGCAGCCCTATGTGTTCGGTCACATTTTAATAAAAAATTCATTTCCCCCACAAATGGAAACTGAGGCAGAATTTTGAGGAGGGACCTCAAAATTCCGAAGCAAATGCAGTCGAGCACCGCACAAGCAACAACCAGAAGCATTCACCCATCAAACTAGGGCAAAATTTTGAGAAGAACCCTCAAAATTCCATAGCAAGAGAGGTTGCAATGCCTTGAACCGCGTCATGGTCGTCTGTTAATCCAAAGAAATTACGTTAAATTATATGGTATATTTTTATAAAACCATGCATATTTGTTTTCTAAAAAAACAGCTTGTTTAGCAGCGCTACCCCTGTGATATGAACAACAAAGTCCTCATTGTCAAGCAGACAGGCCGAGCCGAGCCAGTGGTGATGCGAACCAACCTTCCCTTTTACATAACTCACAATTTTTCTTTGGATGCAGGCACCAAGACGGCGAAAGCCCAGAACACATTTCTATCTTCGCAAGATGCATTTTTCTTAAGGACACGCTCTCAAACTCGTCGCACATGCCGACGCCTACTATCATCACAAACAACGCTTATTCACCACAATCGTATCACCGCAGTTTATCATCAGCTAGAAACTCTTACTGTCATTTATTTTCCCACGCTGCATAAGGCTACCATTCTGCCTTCCGAGGTTCTACGCTACCTCCCGTGCATTTTATTTCCTGCATTGCATAAGGCTACCATTCTGCCTTTCGAGGTTCTACGCTACCTCCCCTGCATTTTATTTCCTGCATTGCATAAGGCTACCATTTTTCCTTCTGAGGTTCTACGCTACCTCCCATGCATTTTATTTCTTGCATTGCATAACGCTACCATTCTGTCTTCTGAGGTTCTTGTCAAACCCCGAAATCCCACCATCGGGCCGTGATGGCGTCTAACATTGAACCTGCTAGACAAGCCAACGTATATAGCTAAAATAGCATAAAAATTTCAACTTCTTAGAATAAGCTAAAACAGTGCACAACTTAATAGCGGAAATAAATAAGGTTTAAAGCTAAGTAAAGACAACATAATACAACGTCGTAATAATTTCCCAAAACCTAGAGTAACAAACTCACGAACTGTCTATAAGAGTGCTAAATACAAAGTCTGAAAAGAAATACATGACTGTCTCTGAAAACCTAGAAGAAAAACAAGACAGAAGTGATGAACTAGGGATAAGAGAGATGCCAAGGCCCACGAACGCTAGCGGGTATACCTTGAAGCCTCTAAGGTGAACTGAAGGAGACTCCCTCAACGCTGTCTACTGGGTCCGGGTGCTGGATCTAAACATTAATAAGATGTGCAGTGTAGCATCAGTACTACCGACCCCATGTACTTAGTAAGTGCCGAGCCTAACCTCGGCCGAAGTAGTGACGAGGCTAGACTTGACAACATACGTTAACCTATCCTATTCTATAACATATATCGTGGAACAGCAAGGAAAGAGATAAACAATTACATAGGGGAATACGGGAACAAACAAAAGGCAATTTATCAGAAACATGCTAATGAAACAACAAATCCAATGTCAGAATGTAATAAATGGCACGACATCACCCTTCGTGCTTTTACTCTTTTCCTCACTATGCGATGTATGATATAATCAATGTAAATCATGGCACGGCATCACCCTTCGTGATTTTACTCTCTTCCTCACAATGCAATGTATCATGTATGGTAAAGTAATCATGGCACGACATCAACCTTCATGCTTTTAAATATAAGTAATGGCACGACATCACCCTTCGTGCTTTTACTCTCTTCCTCACTATGCAATGTATGATGTAATAAATGTAAATCATGGCATGGCATCACCCTTTGTGCTTTTACTCTCTTCCTCACTATGCAATGTATGATGTAATCAATGTAAATCATGGCACGACATCACCCTTCGTGCTTTTACTCTCTTCCTCACTATGCAATGTATGATATAATCAATGTAAATCATGGCACGACATCACCCTTCGTGCTTTTACTCTCTTCCTCACTATGCAATGACAATTAGCAAAAATGGCAAGGAATGTGGCATAGTGGAATCACAAATCATGATCACCCGACAAGGGGAAAATATCAGACATTATCACAACAAATCGCTCGACAAGGATCTCAGCTATAACCAACCATTTCAAGCATGTCCTTTACAGTTGGGTCATCAATACGACCATTAAATCACGAGTTCATCAAGGAGGATTTTTAACAACAATCAACTTCCAAGTAGAGATAAATTCATAATACAAAGGATATGGTAGTAAGGACAAGAATTTCATAAAAAATGGACTCACGGGCATGCTTGACACACAATGCATAGGTACTCGTCACCTCACCTATGTATTGGACATGATAAACACCTAGCACATAGCATGGGATACCTATTCCCTCGCCAAAATTAGGCAAGACACTTACCTCGGGTCCAAAGATAGCAATCAAGCCTCTAACACTGCCTTTCCTTTTGAATTCAACTCCGGAACAACAATATCTAGACATAATTAACTTAAGTATATCAATAAAGACTCAATAAATTGATCCCATAGCCTAATTATCCATTTCCTAGCATTCTTCCAAAAAAAAACCAAAATTCGACCTCGGGCCCGCTCGGTCCAAACACGAGGCTCGAACCAAAATCCGATCACCCATACCCCCCACGAGTTCAAATATATGATTTGTTTTAAAATCCAAACTCTAATTGGGGTTGAATTACCCAAAATCCCATAAAACCTAACTCTACCCAAATCCCCTAATTTCTATTTTGTTTTCATGATTTTAGGCCTAGATTCTAGTGATTAGTTGATGAAAGTCAGAGGAAATGATGTTAAGAACACTTACCTATGGACCTATGGTGATGAAGGTCTTCAAATTTCGCCTAAGGAGAGTGGCGAAGAAGGTGGGTTGAGAAATCTGGTGATATTCCCGTAATGTTTCTGTTTTTAAGACTTTAAATTCACTAGGCGATTTTTACTCTACACGATCGCGGAAAGGGAGTTGCGATCACGGAAGTACTGGGTTTTTGACCTATGCGATCGCCAACAAGAGACTGCGATCGCGGATGCATTGGACACTGACCATCGCGATCGCGACCAAGCGATCGCGTTCGCGTAGAGCAACACACTGTCCCGCCCCCAGATCCCCTTAATGCCATGCGATCGCGTAGAGCACCACCCTCAGGCACTGCGATCGCGTCCAAGGCCCTACGTTCGCGTAGGGTAATTTACCACCCCCAACCATAGACACATCGCGATCGTGTGAGCCACGCCGCGATCGCGGAGAGCAAAACACAGAACACCAGCAACAAATCAAAAACAGATTTTTCCAACGTTTAGCACCCCGACACCTACCCGAAACTCGCGCAGGCCCTCGGGGCTCAAAACCAAATATACACACGACATCAAAATCATCCTACGAACTTGTTCGGATAATTAAAACACTAAAATAACAGCAAAAACAATGAATTAAGCTCAAAAATCCATAGAATTTTATCAAACTTCATAAAATTCTAAATTCTCCAATTCTTATCCGAAACACGTCAAACCAACTCCGTTTTACACCAAATTTCACAGATAACTCGCATAACATAAACCTGTTCTGGGCTTCGGAACCATAATACGGGCCAGGTAACCCAGATTTCACATCAAAGTTCATTTTCAAAAGTCTTTCTTATTTTCAGAAAACAATTTTCTTTAAAAATTTATTTCGGGCTTGGGACCTCGTAATTCGATTCCGGGCATACGACCAGGTCCCATATTTTTCTACGGACCTTCCGGGATCGCCAAATCACGGGTCCAGGTCCGTTTACCAAAAATGTTGATAAAGTTAACTTTATTCTGTTAATTATCATAAATCTAACAGTTCAACACATTTCCACATAAAAACATCCCGGCTACGCGCTCAGGCTATGCACGCATATCGAGGTGATATTAACGGAGGCTTTCAAGGCCTCGAAACACAGTTTCTGCAAAATTACACAAGATGACCCTTTTTGGGTCATCACAGTTCTACGCTACCTCCCCTGCATTTGATTTCCTGCATTGCATAAGGCTACCATTCTGCCTTCTGAGGTTCTACGCTACCTCCCTTGCATTTGATTTCCTGCATTGCATAAGGCTACCATTCTTCCTTCCAAGGTTCTAAGCTACCTCCCCTGCATTTTATTTCCTGTATTGCATAAGGATACCATTCTGCCTTCCGATGTTCCAGGCTACCTCCCCAGCATTTTACTTCATTGCATAAAGCTCCTATCTACCTCTTCAAAGCAACTACCTTTCCTGACATTACTTATTTATGCTTCTCCCGGGCTAAGATCTGCCCCTCTTTTCTTTCGCAAATCGCAAAACTAAACTTTGTCTTGTTAGCATAATACCACTGCATTCTTCATGGGCTAAAATATCGCCAACTTGTCCAAAAGCATCATCGTTCAGAGGCACCTTCTTCATAGCCCGAGAACATCATTTCATGGCCTGAGGATCTCTTTTATTCAACTTGCATATCATTATTCAAAGGCACCATGGTTCGGAGGCACCATCCTCATGGCCCGAGAACATAATTTCATAGCCTGTGAATCCCGCACCAAGTGATTCATGGACCAGGACATCATGGTCTAAGGACAATCATCCTCAATTGTCCAAAGACAACATTCATAGTCCAACGAGAACTTGCATCATGTTTATATTATGCACGATATACGCTTGTTATTTATTTGCAGGTAATCCGGCCGGAACAGCCAACCAGGCAGGAGCGGACCGCTCCAGTTCTCCGATACAACCCCATAAGACCTTCCCACTTTACTTTACCTCGGACCTTGCATCCGTTCTTGTGAAACATCACCGATATACTTCGCCGATGATTCCGGAACTACATACAGCCTGATTCCAGTAAAACCAGGAATATGTAGGCAGCTCAGAAGCCAGGGTACGACCTAATTCTCTCCCACGCTTTCTTTTCGATCAAAATTGGCCATCATATCTTTACCCGACAACTCTTTCATCCTTCCCAGGAAAAGAGAGGCAGCTGTTGATATCCAATTTTACCAGAATTATTTTCAAACTTGCATATAAGCTTTCAAAATTACTCTTTGTAGTAATGAGTGTTTTCCCCTATTTTTATTAAATTATTTTCCTGTTTATTTTAATATCTCATATTTTAATAATTCATAAATTATGCTATAAATAATTCCAAAATATTTCCCAGCTCAGTATGTTATTTATAATCATTTTTTATCCAGTAAAATTCAATTATTTCACAAATTAGCCACTTGGGTCTCATTTAATTTCAATTACAACAATTTTACAATTATAGCCCAATTGGACATTTTGTATTATTTTAAATCGAAATTTATGTTTATTTTACACTCAATATTATTTAATTACTGTAATTTTACCTATTTAAGCTTAACTTGTTTTTTTAATAATTATTGGTTATTTTAATTAATTAATTATCTGTTTTTATTGGGTATTTAACACTTAGCCACATTTATTTAAAATTCAACCATATTTTTTACCCAATTAGCCCCAATCCATCAGACCTTAAGTAACCCAGCCCAAATCAATTCTCTATCAGGCCCAAACCCCAATTAGTCTGAGTCGTTGATCAAATGAGATCAACAGCCCAGATCGTTCCTTACCATAATTAACCTGTCACCTACCCCCCAGACCACTCTCGATTTTTGGAGACCGACCCTCTCTCTTCTCGTCTCTCTCTCTATGGTTCTCTCTAGAACCTTCTTTATTCCCCCCTTCTCCGATGAAGCTCAGCCTATCTCCGGCCACCTCCGACGACCATCCTTTCGACCACCAGCCTCCATGACGCCTCATTTCTCTGGTAACTTCATCTCTGAAGCCTTTAATGTTTCCGACCATGCCAAACGGTTACTGAGGTTCCTGCTTGGGTGGTTTTTCGGCTCTCTCCGGTGGGGTTTTGATACGATTATGCCATAACCACCACTATCCCTGAGTTTCACGGTAGGTTCTTCTACTTTCTCTGGTTTCTTATGAAACCCTAATTTTGAACCTTCCGATCTTTTTATATTTGTAACCAATCCATATATATTGCTAGTTATTTTATTGTTTTCTTTTAAAATCTCTTAGTTTCCTAAAAGATTTCTCATCTTTTTATAACTAGGTTTTTAAAATCCTTTACAAAAATAGTTTCTTTCTAATTTCTTAGTATTATTTCATGATTTTATTATGTTTGTGCATTATTGGAACTGTTCTCCTTTTGTTTGAGTCATTTTTGTTAAAACACCTAAATTTCTGGGTTCAATCTATGAGTCCGAGTATTTTTGCAATATTGTTAACCTGTTCTAGCATGACTCTTGTGCTTGCGTGTATATTCTATGTGTGCTCGTGATTTCTTGCTCTGAATGATGTTAGGGTTTCTGATTCCTTGTCGTCTCTACCTAAATCATGCTTGTCTGACTAGTTCCTTTAATTATTTGCTATTTTTTATGCGAGTCCCTAATTAAGTGATTATGGATTCTGATATTTGCTATGTGTTCTTCTAGTATCATTTTACTACTTTTAGTCTCCGTGATTAGTGTTTTGTTGGTATTCTTTACTGATTCCTAGTTTTCCTTAAAATTTGTGATATTTTCCTTTGATTTACAGTGGCTCCCTGTGATTTGAATCTCACTTGAGATTTCCTTGACTGACTTATAGAATTAAACTATATTATGCCTTATTTCTGTGAATAAACATGTTGTCGAATTAATTAATATACACTTTCCTTAATTGGTATATTTTTTACCTAGCCCTAATCGCATGCTCTACTCTATAATATTCCTTATATGATTAAATCAGCTTCTCAGCTGATATCTTTCCTTATTTGCTGCCTGTTAATACTGATTTGAACTCGACTCCTTCATTTAAGGGAGTACCTTTGCTGATTTTACACTAATTGATTCTGAGTCCCCTTAATTACTATTTGACTTTGATTTTTTTACCTTATTTACTACTTGTTTTCAAACTATATATACTTCTGCTCTTTCAGGAAAGGACGACGCCACTGTTCTAAACCTTCTTGTGCTAAAATTCTTTCTTTCTTACAAAGCTCTTTACTCAACTACTTCTCTCTTTTGCTCTTGTCTAATTTTAGCCGGCTGTAAGCCAAGGCTAACCATTGTGCTCATTTTGCTCTTTCGTTCTGCCTGCTCTTTTCTAACTGGTATGTTCTAATTACGATTCCAGTTCCAAACCAATGTGTTTCCTATTGCTTCAGTTTGTCCTATTCCTGATTTTCTTCTATCTGTGGTCTTGCTGTTCGACATGCAATTAATATTTTTGTTTCATCTATGAATGCCAACCATGTATTATCTCTTTAGGATCTGCATGCTCTAATTGAATCAGTAACTAGACTAATGCTTATATGTTGTTGTCTCTTCCTAGTATGCATCTATTAGGCTAGTGTCCGACGTTTTTTAATGTCATGCTTAGTGTTGAATCCTGATGTTTCCTGATTCCCTAAAGTCTCTCTCTGATTTCTGCAACTATGTTTAAATCAAGTATTATTGAATCTATGCACTATAATCAGCACTAATTGCAAAAAACTTCTGCCTATCATGTTATTTATTTGTCCCCAACTCCCATTATCCTTGTGTGAAGATTGTACTTTGTGTATTGCTGAAATTATTTTGGGATTTTATGACTGGTTTGTTACTGATGTGATCCTACTACTGTTTTCAAAAAATATTTTCCAAAAACAACTCTTTAGTTATAAAATCTTTCCAACTAAATCCCTTTCAAACATTATCTCTTTCAAAACCCCTCTTTTTAAAATCTACTTCTGGCATTTCACTTTACTTCTAGACTCCTGGGTTCCACCCCCTCAGTGTGAGCATTGCTTAGGGAACCTCTTGAGTTCCCTCTGAACTTTGACACACTGAGGCTGGTAATTCCACACTGCACATGCTTAATTTTTGGCAATTATATCTGGGTGCTGGTATTGGCCAGGGACCCACGAGGGCCCTAGGGAGCTTTGCCGCACCCAGACCATGAAAGGCTGTGAAACTCGAAAGGAATGAGGTTGGGAGATATGGGCCTGATTGAAGGCTCCATATAGAAGTAGCTTCTTATTTTCTTTTTAGTAATGTAATTTATTTTCCCTGGTTTGTAATAATCTGTAAATAAATATTTGGGGCTGGTTAGTAATTATGGGAGGGGATTATGCATGCTTAGATAGTTATGGGTAGACATCATGACTGTAGGATTTATTTACCTATGTGTGAAATAGTATCATGCTTAGGACGTGCATACCATGCATTAGAAACCATGTTTAGGCTGTTTACTTCAGCATCTCTGCTATTCTCATGTTTATTTTAGAAATCCTACTCACAACTAATAACTATAATAAAATATGTCGTAATGATACTGCTTCTGCATTTGCATCTGGAAATCATGCTTCAGGACTCATAATCAATGTGTGCATAATCAGTATATATACAGACGCCTAGGCAAACCTTAGGCCTAATACTTATTGAAACCAGAATCAATTGTTTTATGTCTTGCCTGTATTAAAAGGTGGTCCTTAAAACCAATCAGTCCTTTTTCTGAAATCATTAAGACTTTGTTGTTTGTTACCATCCTCAATCTCATGCTTTGCCTATAAATTGCTGAATTCAAAAAAAAACCATTCACCTTTTTTTTTCGAAATATATACAAATCACTCTGTTATTTAAAGTCCCTACTCTGCTTTCAAAATTACTGGTTTCTGAAATTATTCATTCACTTTTTACTAAAATTCATTTTAAACAGCTAATTCCTGCTCTGTTTTTGAACTACTAGATTTCAAAAATCAGTCACTCCTTTCTGCAAATCTCTCTCTTTATTTTTAATCCTTTTCTGTCTTCAAACTACTCTATTTGATTCCTGCTTTATTACTGAGTTATTTTCAAAATATTCCCTTTGCTAAAAGCTCGTTTAAACCTGTTGTTTAACACACAAATCTCTTGTTTTAAGTTCTGACCTTGAGACCTTCATTGTGTTTCAGACGTGCTATTTGTGGAGGGATATATGAGCCCCCTAGCTGCCTATGTGAATCCTTTATGTGCAAGTCCTATCTGTTTTCTACTTGTCGCCTAGAGTTTATCCTTTAAAACTTAAGGGTTCAGCCTAGTACCCACCTTGTAGGATTAGTAGTCCTAAACATCCTCCCGGGCTTATAGAATGGGACGGGTAATAGCATGCAATAAGCTTTCGTGACCAACACGCGCTTTTAACCTCTACGGGGTGGGAAGGGTAGAATACGGATATGATGACCGATGCGGTAATACCATGTGTAGCCCCTCTTCGAGGAGTGATTACCGGGTATTGCATTGACGTGATCCATATTACTTTAAACCTAGGAAAAAAAATTTCAAATGTTTTTACACTGACGTTTTCCCAAAAACCTTTAAAGATTTTCATACTTGTTTGAAATCCCCTCTTATATGAACCTTACTTGCTATTTGTTTACCGTCCAAATTCACAAAACCTCTTGGCTGGGACCCATAGTTGTGGATCTTGAGGGGTGCCTAACACATTCCCCTTAGGATAACTTCAAGCCCTTACCCAATCTCTGGTAATGCAAACTAGTTCATGAGTTATCTACTCTAGGTGCCCTAACGCACCACAAAATCGTTAGGTGGTGACTCTTCCTTAAACCTCTTCTTTTAAGGAGTTTTCCAGAATGTCATAAATCAGATCTCTCCGCACCGGACCCGTGCAAGGAAAAGGGGAGGCGCGACAGACCCTCGTGATATCATGTGATTTGAAGTGTTCAAACCGGGCTATGTACTGTGATAGAAGTTATACCAGGATGAGATCATTGTGATTGGTTCATGTGCTTTAATTCTTTCCTTGTTGTATTGTTTTGTAGGTTAGCATTGATAGAGAGTTGAACCTGTCAGGCTTGTTTGATAGTTTCCTTATGTGTTCCTTTTTTCATATTCAGTCATTTTTGTTCTGTGCTCCTCGAGTTTTATCTTGCGGGGTGTGTGCCCGGTTGTGTTAGTTGTGGCTTGGTGATTCGGGTGTCAAAGTTATGAATTTTTCATGTTTCTTGAATTATTATCAGTGTGATGGAGGTTTGGAATAGAGTTGTATCAGATATGAGGCGAATTATCGGTGTTGAGTTGATTTCTCGCGGGTGTGTGTTGGAAGTGTGCATTAAGTGATTCGATGAGTTCGAGGTGAATCTTGGCACGTTCGAGGACGAACGTTTCTTTTAAGAGGGGAGAATATAACGACCTGACCGGTCGTTTTGAGAATTTAAGCACCGTTCGAGGACATAAGGTCTTGAACAGCTTCACATTATGTATATCGACCTGCATGCATGGTTGGATTTGGTTACCAGATGATTCAGAGTTGAATTGGAAGAAGGATTATAGTTTTTGGACGCTTAATTAGTGAGAATTTGACCAGAATTTGAATTTTGTGTTAACGATTACGGAATGAGTTATGGATGATGTAAAAAGCTCCGTGTGGTGATTTTTGGACTTAGGTGCGCGTCCAGATTCGAATTCGGAGGTCAGCGGTAGAATTAGGCTTGAATTGGAGAAATTGGATAATTGACGGTTTCCGGTCGGCAGTGGAAAATTAGATATAGGGGTCAAAATGGAATTTCGGAAGTTGGAATAGGCTCGTAGTGTCATTTCTGATGTCTATGAAAAATTTTAGGTAATTCGGCCATGTTTTGATTGGTTTCGGCATTGTTAGCGAATTTTGGAAGTTTAGAAATTCTTAGGCTTGAATCCGAGGTTGATTCGGTGTTTTGATGTTGTTTTGGGGATTCCGAAGGTTTGACTAAGTTCGTGTTTTGGTACGTGACCTATTGGTGTAATTGGTTGAGGTCCCGAGCGGCTCGAGATGATTCAGATAGTTAATGTGAAGTTTGACAAAGCAGCTGGTGCTGCTATTTTTGTGTGGTCGCACCTCCGGATAGGGAACCGCATGTGCAAGCTTCGCATGTGAGAAAAGCAGCCGCAGGTGCGAGCTTCGTAGGTGTGAAAAGCGGCCGCAGGTACGAGGGGAAGCGGACTGCGCAGCCTCCACATATGCGGAATATTGGAGCGCACGTGCGGTTCACGCAGAAGCGGTTTCTTGGGCGCAGGAGCAAGAAGGAGAACAGGTGAGATTGGATTCGCTCACCTGCGGTTGCGCAGATGTGGCTAAGTTGTCGCAGGTGCAGATGTCCTGGGCAGATTCTTATAAACGAAGGTTATCCATTTTCTTCACATTTTGAGATTTGGACTTCAGATTTGGGAGCGATTTTTGGGGATTTTCACGCTAATCGAGTGGGTAAGTGTTCTTCACTTAGAAATAAATATATTCCATGAATTAGTCCTTATTTTTATCATTTAAATTGTGTTTTTATTTAGGGAAAATGTTGGTTTTTGAAGAAAATTTTCAAAATGAAATTTCATGATTTGAGGGACAATATGATATCAGAATTTGGTAATTTTTGTATGGTTGAACTCATACTGGAATGGGTATTCAGAGTTTGTGAAAATTTGTCGGGTTCCAAGGTACGGGTCTGGGGTCGACTTTTGGAACCGATTTTTAAAATTTGTAAAAGATTGAATCTTTATTATTCGGGATAGTTCCTTATAAGTTTTATGTGTGTTTTGAAGTTGTTCTAGTTGGTTTTGAGTCGTCCGGAGACCTTTTCGCCGAGGAGTCCATTTTAGAGTATCGGGTTGTCGTCTTTGAGGTAAGTATCTTGCCTAACCTTGTGTGGGGAAATTACCCCTTAGGATTTGAGTCTTCTATATTGATTGTAGTCCGTGTACGCGAGGTGACGAGTATGTGCTCAGACTTATTTGTAGAAGGTTGACCTTTTAGGGTTCTTATGTCCTTATATTTACCTCGTATGAAGTTGTTCTTGATATGTTTGAGTTCTTATTTTCTAGTTCACCTCTACATGCTTTGATTAGAGATAATTACTTTAGGATTTACCCTTACCGCCTACTTGACCCTGTTTTGACTTGACCAAAGGTTTTACCTCTTTTATAGTCATGATGTATTTTCATAAACTACATATAATTAATTGAATTGTTGAATATCTTGCATAATTACTCAACCTCATAAGGGGTTTAGATAACTTATATCTTAGTCGACTTTTCCTTACTTGGAATTATTTGACTTGTGTTGTCTTCTCATTGTTGACTTGAATTTGTGGATTTGTTGCTTGTCTTGTTTTTCCCTGGTCAAGATATTATCTTTACACTTAGTATTCTTTACTGTGATTATTCCTTGTGAACGATGTTCTATTGCTTCTCTGTGAATTGAAGTTCTTGTATTGATTTATTTGATGTACCTTGTGTCATTGTCATAATTACTTTGTATTTGATGTGGTGATGTATGAGTTTTATGTCATGCTATAATTGTTGTCTTTGGTTATTGCACCGCATATTTAAATTGGGAACTACGGATGTATTATGGGAGATCCCCATGTACTACATATTTACTTTGGGACTATAGACGTATTCCGGGAGATCCCCCCGGCACTGCATATTTACTTCGGGATTACAGACGTATTCTAGGAGATCCCCCAGCACTGCATATTTACTTTGGGACTACGAACGTATTCCAGGAGATCCCCCAACACTGCATATTTACCTTGGGACTATGGACGTATTCCGGGAGATCACCCATCACTGCATATTATTTTTGGGACTACAGACATATTCCGGGAGATCCTCTGAATTGTGTGAAGAATTCGGAACTACGGGACGGGATCCCGGTATATTTCATCAAGGGAATTACGGTTGAAAGACAATTATTTTGAAAGTCCAATTTGAAAAATAATTATCTTGAATAAAACTATGTTTGAAGGACATTCCCTTGGAAAAGAATATTTGGAAAAAAAAGTTTATGTCAAATAAAACTATGTTGAAGGATATCCCTTTGGAAAAGAATATTTGGAAAATGTTTATATTGAAGAAAACTATGTTTAAAGGACAGTTTATTTGGAAAGATATATTTGAAAAGCTTTTATCTTGAAGAAAACTAAATCTGAGAGACATCACTTGGGAAAATTATATATCAAAATAATTCCCTTTTAAAAAGGATATTACCTTAAAGCTTTCAAAATGGAAACTAGCGGGTGAAAGTTTACACTCGAAGATTTTGACCATTTTAATGTTATTTGTGGCTAAGGCCTGGTGTGGAGACTAATGCAGTGTTGAGTTACTACTTGTCCTTATTGCGTTGTGATTTCCGGGCTTGGGCTGTGTTCCCGTCCATCCTTCTGTGTATTATTATGATGTTCCGTCGTTAAATATCGTATTTCCTTTCGCATTGTAGTTGTTATGTTGTTAACTATACTGTGTAGGCATTAGATAGGTATCATGCCCTGTCATTTCTATATTTATGCCTGTTAATTTATTAGACCAGTGGGTGTCTTGACTAATCCTCGTCACTTCTTCACTAAGGTTAGTCTTGATACTTACTGGGCACTGCTGTGGTGTGCTCATTCTACACTTCTGCGCATTTTTGTGCAGATCCAGGTATTGATCGTTAGTAGCTGTGCGAATTCTTGCTGAGGAGACTCAAGGTAAACCTGTCGTCGCGTTCGCAGGCTTTGGAGTCACCTTCCAATTATGTATTTACACTATATTTATTCACTTCCAAACAATTGTATTTAGAAGTTGTAGTAAACTTTATAGAGCTTATGACTTGTACTACCGGGTTTTGGAAATTTGCATTGTATAAAGAATTCTTCATTTCAGAAGAATATTAAATTTTTTATTTATTTTTATCGCTACTCCATGAATATTAGGCTTACCTAGTCCTTAAAACTAGGTTCCATCACGATATTCGATAGAGGGAAATTTGGGCCATGACATGGATAATATGGATATCAATATTATCGGTCGGATAACCCATTTTTTATCCGTATCAAATACTAGTGGGGTTGGATAATTTATCAATTTTTTTGAATTATCCATTCTCGACCCGCTCATATGTGATCCGATCCGACCCTCCCGTTTGCCACCCCTAGTTGTATTTGTTGATTTTTCATGCTTTCTTTATTTGGCCAGTTGCAAATTTGGTAAGTTACAAATTTAGTTTTGAGAAGTTTTGGCAAATTCTTTCTTCCAACTGGGCACGTGGAAGATGCCAACCATGTGCTCTTACTTCTTTCCACTTCTTTATTTATTAGTTTTCAGCATTATATTTTTTCCTTTTTGTTTTTCTTCCATTTGTGCTTCTTTTGTGCACTTTTCTCTTAACATGATGAATTGCTGAATTTTTATTTAATTTTATTTTTCCTACAAAAAATACAAGAATTAGTAATAAAACCTTAAAATAAAAACTTATTTCATGCACGATATTTTCTTTTTATCACGCCGAATCTTGTCACGACCGAACATCCCTCCTAAACACATCGTGACGACACTTAGTCTCTATGACTAGGTAAGCCTAGCAATTCACATAAAATATCAATAATAGAAATAAAGTTTAACTACTAATGGCAATACATATTGAATAAATAAAACGATGTCGCTCGGCAGGTACAATAACCAAACTCTAACTTACATAGTTTCGCAAAACCCGAAATATCACGAGTCATAAGATATAGAAAGGAAATAACATCTCTATACACCAGAGTCTAGTAAAAACAAATACATAAAGTGTTTGACACGGAAGAACAGAATGGGGCTCCAAGGTCTGCGGACGTGACAAATATACCTTGAAGTCTCCAACAGCTGCCTCGAACTTACGGGTACTGCGGTGGATAACGAGCACCTGAATCTGCACACAAAACATGTGTAGGAGAGTAGCATGAGTACACCACAATTGGTACCCAGTAAGTGCTGAGCCTAACCTTGGTCGATTAGTGACGAGGTCAGGTCATGCCCACTGAAATATAATAATAAAGAGAGGAGAATAAGGCAGTACATTAAGAGACTAAAGTTCAACAAAGGAAAACACAATGAAATAACATAATAGTACACCGAATTAATCAACAGGGGATCTCTGGAGATACCGTCTCGTAGTACCAAAAGTAAATACACAAGGAGAACTCCCGAGGTACCGACTTGTAGTATCAAAAGTAAATGTGCAGGGGGAAATACCGTTACGTAGTCCCAAAAGTAAATATGCAGGCGGATCTCCCGGTATACCGTCCCGTAATCCCAAAGTAAATACACAACACAATCAATTACAACGATAAGTACAACAAGAGAATCTACAGTCTGGATTAAGTACATGCTGGGAAAAGAAGCAGAAATTCAATAGGCAAGCTGCAAGGAGTTCAGTTCAGAAATTAAGGTGCGTACACATGTTATTCTAAGCTAACAGGGTAACTACGCATTCTAGTACATTCAATTAAGGTGAAAACATGGAATTACACAGTAAAAATTAGGTTTTTCAACATATAGCCCGTGTATGCACTCATCATCTCGCATACACGACGCTCACATAGAAATACTAGTACCAAATCCTAAGGGTATTTCTCCCGCACATGGTTAGGAAAGCCACTTACCTGGAACCAAGCTCAATCAATCGATAACAATGCTCTTCCCACGAATATCCGACTCTGAATGGCCCGAATCTAGCCAATACTATTTTACATACCATAAATACAGCTATAATAAATTAATTTAGTTATTTAAATCTAAGGTAAAGTGAGAAATTAAGAAATCGTCCCAAAAAGACTCCCGGGCCCACGTTTCGAAATCAAGTACAACAACAACAACAAACCCAGTATGTTCCCAACAGGCGAGGCCTGTGGAGGGTAGTCTGGAACTCGGCCTCTCTCATATCATAACATCCTCACAACATTGGCCCTCGGCCTCACTCAGTCAGACACTCACAACACCCCACTCAGGCCATAAACAATGCAGGGTTCTCGACCCAAAACAGTATTTCATTTCAAGAAATAAAATCAACAAGCTCAAAGTGTCAAAACAATTTGGCAAGAAAGACTGAGTGTAAAATCGTAGTTTCAAAGTGAGGAATATCAGTAAAATAGCCCAAGGGGTTAAAACGGATCGGCACTAGGCCCTAAACAAGGCTGACAACCCAAGTATAACAAAACATAGTAATACTAACAAGCATATGCTTTAAAAGCAATTTCGCAACTCAATAGTTTCCTAAAAAGGAACATATTTCAAAATTTTCAGTTCATGCACGCCCCACACTCGTCATCTAGTGTGTGCGTCACTCCAAATCCGTGAAAGGAACAGTAGTCTGCAATTCTCTTGCCCATCAAATTGGCTCCTGATTGCTCCAAATCTAGCCAACACTACTGTAAAATCATCAATATATATCAAAGGAACTCAGCCCAATCGAAAACTATCAAATTATACAAGAATCTCGAAATTCGGCCAAACCTGAGCCCCGGACCCACATATCTGAATTTGATAATTTTTACATCATTCGAATCCTCCTCCTCCGACGATTCTATTCATACCAAGAACACTAAAATCGGACCACAATTTCCCACTCAAATCCTCAAAAGAAAAAACAATTTGCCATGCACCCCTTCTTCCCCAATTTAGGTTTAATTCCAGCAAATTCTATGGTTTAATCATTTAGAAATTGACATATAAACGAGTTATGAAGTTAAGAACCTTACCTCCAAGTGATTCCCTTCAATTCTCTCTTCAACCCTCTCAATAGTGCTCCCAACTCGTCAACAATGGAGGAAAATATGAGCAAATTTCGCACAACAAGCCTTTTAAAACATTCTGCCCATCTATAAAATTTCCTTCACTGCGATCACGAACCTTGGCACGCGATCGCGATGCATAGAATGACCAACCAATGCGATCGCATACCAATACACGCGATCGCATAGAACAATTCCCCACCCCACACACGCGCCTCAAAATACTCTACGCGATCGCAGAAATACCCACGCGATCACACTGTCTATCCTGACCAACCTATGCGATCGCAATCCTAACCACGCGATCACGTAGAACTAAATGCCTGCCCCACTATATAACTCAATGCGATCGCAAACATCCTCACGCGATCGCGCGGAAGGTAACTAGAACCTCACACCAGAAGAAATCTACCTAGTTTTCAAGCCAAGAATTGGTCCGTTAATCACCAGAAACACGCCCAAGGCCCTCGGGACCTCAACCAAACATACCAACATATCTCATAATATCATTCAAACTTAGTCGAGCCTTCAAAATACCAAAACCAATAGCAACAACACCAAAATAGCATCAAATTCAAGCCTTTGAACTTTGAAACTTCCATATTTCGCCAACTACGCCGAAACAAACCAAAACACCTCCGATTGACCTGAAATTTTGCAGACATATCCAAAATCACATTACAAACCTGCTCCAACTTCCAGAATTCCATTCTGACCCTGATAGCCTATTTTCCACTGCCGACCGGAAATCGCCAAAAACTAACTTTCGCCAATTCAAGCCTAATTCTACACCGGACATCAAAACTTCACTCCGAACACACTCCTAAGTCCCAAATCACCTAACGAAGCTATCCGAGCCATAAAATCTGCATTCCATGGTTGTTCACCAGTAGGTCAACTCTCAGTTGACTTCCTCAACTATTAGGCTACTTTAAAAGACTAAATGCCTAAATTCTCACCATAACAACTCCGGACCGAAACCAACTGACCCAACACAACAAGAATGGGCTAGCAATATATAACAAATGCAGAAATGGAGGAAACGGGGTAAATCTCACGGTAAGACCGGCCGGGTCGTTACAGAATTGTACACCTATTAAAAATTTAGTCCACTACAGTACAAGCTTAGTCGACTGATATCGCGACAGCCTGCATATAACTGTTAGTCCATTTGATTCAAACAAGTGTAAATCACAACAAACAGTAAAGGCACATACTATAGTATGAGAGTGATAAAGTAAGTGACACCAGTAATTTTTATACTAGTTCGAAACCAATGTGGTATCCTAATCCAGTCCTCTTGGGTTGCAAGAGTGTTGTCTATTAGAGCTCTTTGTATATTGAATTGAGTGCAGGCTTTGTGGTTTTCAGCGATCACCACCAACGTAGACAAGGTTGGCTTTCACTCGCTCACCAACAACGAACAAGGTTTGGTTTTGACGCGCTCACCAACAACGTATAATATTGGTTTTCACTTGCTTACAACCAACGAAACATTGGTTTTACTCGCTCACAAAAGAAAAGATATAACAACCCGACTTGTTGTTTTCAGAATTTATGCCCCATTCAGTGACTTAAGGTCCCGAACAACTTCGTAATATGTATTATGAATTGCATGTATAGTCGAGTTTGGTTTTCGGAAGATTTGGAATTTAATTCAAAGAACAACTTTCATTTTTAAAGCTTAAATGAAAAGAGTTGACCAGAATTTGACTTTTGAGCAAAGTATTTCGGAATGGAATTTTGATGATTCCAACATTTTCATATGGTGATTTCAAACTTGGGCGCATGCTCGGATTTGGATTTGGAAGTCCATAGGACAATTTGACGCAATTGGTGAAAGCTGGAAATAGAAGATTTTTGGAAAGTTTGACCAGGAGTTGTCTTTATTAATATCTGGATCGAAATTCGATTCTAGAAATTGGAACAGTTCCATTATGTAATTTAATACTCTCATGAAAATTTTCAATTTAATCTGGATTGATTTGATACGTTTCGGTGCAAGTTAAAGAATTTGGAAAATTCATAAACTCATAATTCGGTTCGAGGTGCGGTTCATAGTTTTGATGTTCTTTGAGGCCTCGAGCAAGTCCATGTTATGTTATGAAACTTATTGGTATATTTGGACAAGGTCTTGAGTGGCTCAAATGAGTTCCGGATGGTGTTCGGGTTGTTTGGCGACTTGTTGAAGCTGCTGGGATTTTTGTTGGTAGAAGCTGTTTTTGGCAGCAACTGGTGCAATCGCGTTGGGACTTTGGAAGCTTATATCTCAAAATCTATAAAGAATCTGGAAATTATAAAATATGAAAGTTGTAGCCCATGGATTCTTATTTCAAGTAAGATAATGCATTCATCATTTGGACATTTGTACAGAAAGTTATAATCGATTAACCGAAGGCTAGAACTGCAGATTATGGCTACAGCAGTGTGCATGGCCAGATTTATGATGCGCAGATATTGCTTTTGAATCTTATATCTCGAAATCTATAAGGAATATGGAAATTATCAAAAAATGAAAGTTATTGACCATTGATTCAAGTTTCCATAAAGCTAAACCATTCACTATTTGGAAATTTGTACAGAAAGTTATATTCGATTGACTGAAGGCTAGTACAACTGATTTTGGCTACAGCAGTGTGCATCGTCAGAAATTTTTACTGCACATGGCTGACTTTGGGAGCTCATATCTCGCAATCTATAGAATGGAGAGATAAGCAAAACATAAAAGTTCTAACCCTTGGTGTCTAGTTTCCAGAAAGTTAAACCATTCATCATTTGAGCATTTGTACAGAAAGTTATGGTTGATTTACTGAAGGCTGGTAATGCTAATTTTCTGGGCTGAGGCAAATCGCAAATGTCAAATGCAACTTTCCTGGACAGATTCTTAAAATGAGGGTTTCGGCCATTTTAACATATTTGGAGCTATGGAGCTCGGATTGAAGAAATTTTTGAGGCGATTTTCACCATATGGATTGGCGTACCCAGAAGTTATTTTTTCATGAATTATTAGTGAATCAAATGGATGAAATTGGAGAAATTTTTAAAACTTTTCAAAAATGAAAATTATGATTTGGAGGTCGATTCGTTATCGAAATTTGATTAAATTGGTATGGTGGAACTCGTATCGAAATGGGTTCCGAGAGGCAAGTCCCACGTTGACTTTTGGTTGACTTTTTAATGTGAAATTTTAAGTCGATGTTTTATTATCCAAAATTATTTTCGATGAATTTTAATGAAGTTATACAAGTAATTTCGATAGATTTGAGCTTTTGCGGAGGTAAATTCAAGAAAGAAGGTTATTTTGCATTATCGTCCTAACTTTGTAAAGGTAAGTATCTTGCCTAACCTTGAGTGAGGGAATTACCCCTTAGGCATTGAGTATTATGTGCCATTTGTGAAATGTGAAACGCCGTGTATGTGAGGTGACGAGCACGTACTCGAGCTTATATGTGCAAAATTTATTGGTTTAAAGTCTTAAGTCTTAATTCGACCCTGGGCCCGCTTGGTCCAAACTCGGGGTTTGGACCAAATTCCGTTTACCCATTCACCCCTGAGCCCGAATATGCAATTAGTTTCGAAATCAGACCCCAATCCAAGGTCAAAATTCTATTTTTACAAAATTCCCTAATTCTACCCAAACCCCAAGTTTCTACCATAAAGATTCTTGATTTTTGATTGAAAAGTGATGAAAAACATTGGGTAATTGAAAGAGAAGAGTTTCGAATTGTTTACCAACACTTTGGGGATGAATTTGTGTAAAGAAAATCGCCTCTAGTTCTTTGTAGTTCGAAAAATATGAAGAAAGAGGTTTTGCCTGTTTTAAAATTTGATTATATATAACTAGACAGGCCTTCGTCGCGTTTGCGATAGGCCTGTCATGTTCGCGTAGGGAAAGGACCAAATGGCCTTCGCGTTCGCGGTGACCTGTCCGTGTTTGCAGAGGAGAAATGGGCTACCCTCCCCCAGGCCCACTTAACTCACCGCGTTTCTGTGTGCCTGCCCGCGTTCGCGAAGGGTCTCTCCCCAGTGCTTTGCATTCGCGTATAACAAAATGACACCAGTGCACTTTTACTCTACGTGTTCACGTGTGAAGCAACGCGAACGCGAAGAACACTTCGCCGGTGCACCAGAAACAGCAAAAACAACAGACTTTAACATGTTCAAAACATCTCGTAGCCTATCCAAAACGCACCCGAGCCCTCGGGGCTCTAAACCAAAGATGCACGCAAGTCTAAAAAAATCATACGGACTTGCTTGTGCGATCAAATCCCGAAAATAACATCTAAAAATATGAATTTAACCTCAAAACTCATGATTTTTCTCAAAACCACTTCAATTTCACTATTTCTCAACCGGACGTACGAATCACGTCAAATCAACTCTGATTCTTACCAAATTTCACATATAGGACTTAAATATCATAACAAACCTGTACCAGGTTCCGGAACCAAAATACAAGCCCGATACCAAAAACTTCAAACATTAATTCATTACTTTATTTCATTAATAATTCATCAAAACAATTTCTTTCAAAAATTGATTTCTAAGGCTAGGGACCTAAGTCCCATATTTTAGTATGTCCGGAAACAATTTTTTTCATTAATATTATTTCTCATATTTTCACATAAAATCTATCTGGTATCACGCTCGGACTGTACACGTAAATCTAGGTAAATAAAATTAATCTTTTTAAGGCTAATGAGCCTAGAACAGAGTCTTAAGTTATAAGATGACCCTTTGGGTCATTACAATGTGCAATTTGTGATGTGTTGTGATATTTGAGCACTTGAGGTTAAAGTTGTATTATGCTGTGATATTTACTTTTGGGACTACGAGGTGGTAGCTTGCGAGCTCCCCCTGTCTGGGATATTTACTTTTGGGACTACGAGGCGGTACCTCGGGAGCTCCCCATGTCTTGCATATTTACTTTTGGGACTACGAGGCGGTACTTCGGGAGCTCCCCCTGTCTGGCATATTTACTTTTGGGACTACGAGGTGGTACCTCGGGAGCTCCCCCTGTGTTGCATATTTAATTTAGGGACTATGGACGGTACCTCGGGAGCTCCCCTGTCGTGCATTTACTTTTGGGACTACGAGGCGGTACCTCGAGAGCGCCCCTGTTGTTTACTCATGTTGTATTGTGTTGGCTTTTCGTACGACACCCTGGGGATTTGTATTTCTTGTTTGTACTTGTTTCAATGAATGAGTTCTTTTAAATAAAATAAATTACTATTAAGTTTTATATCCAAATCAGTAGCTTATCGGAAAACTATTTCAAATAAATTAATTTCTTTGTTGATTTATTACTTGATTTAAAAAATATTACCTTACTTTATTGAAAATAAATTGATCGTGCTACATTTTTTATATTGATATTTTGGGCACATGAGTTGTCCTTGCGATTACAATAGAAATATGGGCACGAGGTGCCGTGGAAATACGAAAGTGGGATGAGTCCCCTATTATTTATGATTAAAAATGAGGTGTCACATGGTGACTTTTATTTGAAAAAATTATATTCAAAATATTGTTTTAAAGGATTATATTCAAAAGATATTTATTTTAAAAACTTATAGATGAAAGATGTATATTTTGTAGGACATGATTATCTGATTGTACTTGTGTTCATTATTGTTTGTACAATATTTATAGTGTTCTTGTTGCCTTGCTGTTTATATCACTGGTCGATTATTGTTCTTATCATTGCTATTAAATTCCTATTATTTTTATATGCTATACTGCACAGGTTATTAGACTAGTGAATGTATTGACTCTACCTCATCACGACTCCACCGAGGTTAGTCTTAATACTTACTGGATACCGATTGTGGTGTACTCTTACTACATTTCTGCACATTTTTGTGCAGAGCCAGTTATTGGAGATATCAGACTCAAACAGAGTTCGAGTGCGATCACAAGGATTCAAGGTAGAGCTGCTTGGTCGTCGCAGTCCCTTGAAGTCTTTCTATTTTATTGTACTGTCGATTTTTATTCGAACAATATTGTGTATTCAATCCTCGAGGTAACTTCATGTATTAAGTTAGAGTTCGTGACTCTGTATTATCAGTCTTGGGAGGTTTTTTTTATATTTGTTCCCGCCTTTTGGTTTCGACACTTGTATTAAATTATATAAAAAGAATGGCTTGAATCGTTATTATAATTGGCTTACTTATTCTTAGAGACTAAGTTCCATCACGACTCCTGTGGTGAGACAGCGGGTTCATGAAAAGTTGGTATCAGAACTCTAGGTTGATAGGTTCTACAAGTAACGAACGAGTATACTACAGTCTTGCGGATCAGTACGGAGACGTCTGTACTTATCTTCGAGAGGCTACAGACCTAATTGGAAAATTTTTACTTCTTTAATTCCATATTATGCGACATTTATTCATCTTGAAGCATATATATTATGTTACTTTGCATTCACTCGTGTAAGAAATTAGGCACTCGGTATCAACTACGTGCCAATGGTTCGTGATACTATAGAGGGGCTACAAGGGAGCCATGGATGCTCAACCATGGTCTCAATGTGTCTTCCAAATCTAGGATACGGAAGTATTGAGAGATCATTCAGTTGTGCACATAGGGGTGCAGCAGGTTCTGACATCTAGTTTATAAGTACGAGCTTAAGAATGTTTATTTGGTTGCCTAATTGTCGCAATCATGGTAGGGTCACGAGATGGATGTAGAACTAAAGATAGTTGGTGGTATTAGGGACTATGTGGTTCGTATGATATTTCCATTTAGTGAAGGGTACATAGTAGCAGCCAAGGCACCGGAGGAAGCGAGTTTAACTTCACGATGATGTCATGCGCCAAATAAATGACTGATGTATCTTATGACTAGTGTCGTACAAGCTGTGAAGGTTAGTATTATGGATCATTGGACTGTGTCCTATGGCTTCACGCCAAGTGAAGGGAGTCAACTATCAATTATTAGATTGCGGGGTCATGCGTTATATCAGTTTTGGCCTGAGATGTATATATGTGGTATTGAAAGGTTTTCCAAAACTTGTATATGATTAAGAGCTGAGATTGTTTGGGATGATGTTGAGACTTGCGGTATTCCCTCGTCCTTAATAATTCTACATTTCAGTATCAGCTGGGTCATGGAACAATTTCAGGATAATCGGAGTGCTCCAATAATGTACCACCGACACGAGGTTGATATAATGGTTATTATGGTTATCCGGCACAGACTCAGTATGAGAAGTCGTATCACGACCCAAAATCCTATATTAGGTGGTGATGGCGCCCAACAGCGGGGTCAGGCAAGCCAACACTCAATTTACTAAGGGTTCTTTCTTATTAGATTAAACATTTCAATATATACTCATTTTTTAAAACTTAAAACATGAATCGAGAAGGATAATTAGCCAGTTATTAATCAAAATCAGTCATGAAGAGGCGTGAGCCAATACAAATACAAACCCAAAATCCATGATAATTGTCATGTGTGTGCTAGGAACTGCTGTCACAAGTCCTACGGGCATACTAACAGAATATACAAAAGATATAATATGCAGTCCCAGTGTCTGAAGGAAATAGACAAGAAATAAGCAAAAGAAACCCCATGGTGCTGCCGAAGATCGCCAGGAGAAAGAAGCTCACCGTGAAGTCAGGCCCGTCTATAATAAAAATCAAGCTACGGTTCGATACCCAGATGCACCAGCCTCAGAACATGTACAATTAAATACAGAAGCGTATCATGAGCACATAAATATATATGTACCCATTAAGTATCCCGCCTAACCTCGAAGAGGTAGTGACGAGAGGTCGACATGACACTCACTAAGGTCCAACAATATAATTTAAGAGAAGATGATGGAAACGGTAGGCATGTAAAGGTAGTGAAGGAACAAGTATATATAAGGCCCTTAAATCCAAGGAAGTACTGAGAATGAATAAAACAGTTACTAGTTCACCTTTCCCCACATATCTGTCAAACCAATGTCCATGAATTTAGTAACAAATAAATGATGCACATGCAGGGTAAGGACAACCGGCCAGAGTCATAAGATAGTCATGTCCGTGCACTGCGAGGGTCGAACAGCCCGAACCATAAGTGCACCTTTCCATAAAGTACTCGCATCTATGCACTGCCGAGGATCGAACGGTCCGAACAAAAAGTGCATCTTTGCCATGAAGTAATCCTCTCTATGCACTGCCGAGGATCGAACGGCCCGAACCAAAAGTGCATCTCTCAATCTGCCGTGGCGTACGGCCCATTCCCATAAGAGTGGGGGAAATCACACTCCGCACGCAGAATGTAAATTGCGAAGCGGTCACATGCACACACATTATTCCTTTTTAAATTACTTTCCAGTGAACAATTCCTTACAAGTTTTCTCAAATTCCATGACCTCAGGGAAATAAGCCGCATGTAACATTTAATTTATTAAGCATATAGTTCGTATCAAGTAAAACACAAGGCATGATGTGGGCGTAACTACCCGGACATAATAGTAATAGCCACTACGTATGGACTCCCGTTACTTTGTACATACGTAGCCCCCACAATTATCACATATAGCATATTAATCACCTAGGGGGATAGTTCCCCCTTACAAGGTTAGAAAGGAGACTCACCTCGTGTCAAATCTACTCCCCGGACCAAGAATGCGCCCGAAACTCCGAACTCTACACCCGAGGACTCGAAACTAGCCAAATGTTATACAAATACATCAATTTATGCTCAAAGTATGGAAATTCTCCTACTTATTTAGTAAATTCATCATTCTTGAAGAAATACCAAAATTCACCCGGGCCCGCACGCTCGGATTTTGAAAATTCACGAAGGAACCACTCACCCATAACCTAAGGATCGTTAATACATGATTTTTACTTGATTTCATAGCTAATTGACGGGTAATTCTTTATATTCCCGAAAGCCATAGGTTATACCCCAAATTATTAATTTTCACTAATTCGGTAGTTAATTTAGCTTGTAATCCATGCATAAAACTAATATTAGGGTAGAATTAACTTACCTTCAATAACTAGGTCGTTTTCCCCTCTTGAATGCTGAAAATCGTCCCACGGAAGAAGAAGAAGATGAGGGAAATGAATTAAATCCCGTTATAATAACACACTGCCCAGTGGTCTCCTCTATGCGATCGCAGCCTGGGCAGTGCTATCGTAGAGCTTTAGATGACCAGGCCCTCATGGACCTTCTATGCGAACGCGGAGAGAGCCATGCGAACGCACAGGGTAAGAAGTAATTGGGCAGGCCCAAAGGCAGGGCTCTGTGCAAACGCGGGTGGGGTGTGCGATTGCACTTGGTCAGGAGCCCAACACATCGTGATCGCGGTGCCCTTTGTGCGAACGCACAGGGCATTCACCACCCCTGCGCCATTCCTTCTTTGCGAACGCCGTAACCCATCCGCGATCGCAGAGAAGGAAACTAGATCTGGAATTTCTGGTGTTTTGAAATTTGCTCCGAGGGGGTCGAAACTCACCCGAGCCCCTCAAGACCCCATCCAAAGGCAGTGGAAAGTCTGTATTCATGATACAGACTCGCTTGATTTTCAGAACGTGAAAAACAACAACGAAACTAAGAATTCGACCCCAAAACCAAATTGAATCAAACTTTGAACTTAAAGTTCTAGAATTCGCTAACAATGCGCCGAACTGAGCTATACTACTAGGAATGACACCAAATTTTTCATGCAAGTCATAAATGACATAACGGAACTATTCCCAATCTCAGAATTCCATTTGGACCTCGATAACACAAAAACACGTCCCAAACCACAATATTAACTTAAGGAAATTCTTATTTTGATATTTGGTGTTGAAACGCTCCCAGGTCATACAAAACCCATTCCGAACATACACCCAAGTCCAAAATCATCATACGAAGCTACCGAATCATCGAAACTTGATTATGAGGTCGTTTGCTCAAAATGTTGACCGAAGTCAAACTTGGCCTTAAAGGCCAACCTTAAGGAACCAAGTGTTCCTATAGCACTCTAAACACTTCCGAATCCAGGACCACCCGCCCCCGCAAGTCATAAATCACAATAAGCCGCTATGGGATGTTTTATTTAGGGGAGCGGGGTCCGATAACGCAAAAAGACCGGTCGGGTCGTTACCGTCTCCACCTCTTAAACAAACTTTCATCCTCGAACGGGTCTAGAATCATACCCGAAGTGCTGAATAAGTGTGGATATCTGCGCTGCATGTCCTCCTCGGACTCCCAGGTCGCTTCCTCGACTGGTTGGCCCCTCCACTGGACCTTTATTGCAGACACTCTCTTGGACCTCAACTAGCGATCATGTCTATCAATAATAGCAACTGGCTCCTCCTCGTAGCCCACCATCTCATCCAACTGAATAGTGCTAAAATCCACCACATGAGAGATGTCGGCGTGGTACCTCCGGAGCATGGATACATGAAAGACCAGATGAAATCCTGATAAACTAGGAGGTAAGGCTAGCTCATAAGTAACCTCCCCAACTCGCCTCAACACCTCAAAGGGACCTATAAACCTCCGGCTCAACTTTTCCTTCTTCCTAAACCTCATAATACCCTTCATCGTTGATACCTTGAACAGAACCTTGTCTCCCTCCATAAATGATACATCACGCGCCCTCTAATCCGCGTAACTCTTTTGTCTGGGCTGTGCTGTACGGAGCCTCTCCTAAATAAACTTCACCCTTTCCTAAATCAACTTCACCCTCTCCAAGGCATTCCTCACCAGGTTGGTACCATATAACTTAGCCTCGCCAGGCTCAAACCACCCGTTAGGGGAACGACATTGCCAACCATACAAGGCTTCAAAATGAGGCCATCTCGATGCTGGACTGGTAACTATTATTGTAAGAAAACTCGACCAAAGGCAAGAACTGGTCCCACTGACCCCCGAAGTCAATCACGCATGCCCTGAGCATGTCCTCCAATATCTGAACTATATGCTCCGACTAGCCATCAGACTGAGGGTGAAATGTTGTGCTGAGATCTATATGGGTGCCCATCTCACTATGCAATGCTCTCCAGAAGTGCGAGGTAAACTGAGGACCTTGATCTGATGTGACGACCCGGTCGGTCGTCTTAAGAATTAATGACCCGATCCCCTGTTAACTATTTTCCCCAAGTCTATTTCTGCTTAATTGAATTGCCGGGACGTTCGATTTTATGTTTCGGGGAGTTTTGGGATTTTTTGTCCTTAAAGGAGAGCTAGTGTTGGAAAAATTGCCCGTAGCTCGAGCAGTGTGAAGACGGCCTCAGAATGGAAATCCGATGATTTTTTCATCTCCTTTAGGCGACTTAGGGGATGGGAGCATGTTCGGAATGTATTTTTGAAGTCTGTAGCTCATTTAGGCTTGAAATGCCGAAGTTTGAATTTTTGACTTTTCGGTCCAATAGTGAATTTTTGATCCAAGGGTCAGAATGAAAGTCCGGAAGTTACAGTAGTTCCATCATGTCAATTGGGATGTGTGTGCAAAATTTGAGGTCATTCGGATAAGTTTAGACGTGTTTCGACGTCAGATGTGAATCCGGAATTTCTTAAGTTTCTAGGCTTGAACCTATGCATAATCGATATTTTGATGCTAAGAGACGTGTTTTTCAGGCTCGACCTAGTTCAAATGAGGTGTTAGGGTTGGTTGGTGGTTTTGGTTGAGGTCCTGGGGGCCTCGGGGTCGTTTCGGATGCTTAACGGGAGAAATTTGGGCTTAGCTGCTGCTGAACCAGGCCTCTTCTGGTGTTTTCACACCTGCGAAGGTCTTACCATAGTGCGGACATGCAGGCGTGTTGGCTTGATCGCAGGTGCGATAGAGGGGGGTGACTGACCAGTGGTCGCAGGTGCAACCTGGACTCCGCAGGTGCGGGACCGTAGGGCGACCAAACGACTGCAGGTGCGGCCCCAGTGCATCTTTAGTGAATTTTGCACATGTGATGCTTCTTCTGCAGGTGCGGTGATCGAGTCCGCAGGTGCGGATTGCCTGGTTATTTTATTCCAAGAATCCGAGAGTTTGGTTCATAATTCCAAAAATCGTGTGAGGGCTCAAAGTTTGGCGATTTTCAGTGGGTTTTGAAGAGAAGGGTCATAGGTAAGATTTTCTAATCCTAATCCACCTTTAGACCATTATTTCTCGTTGTTATCTTTAGTTTAATTATCAAAAATGGGGGAAGAACAATAGGAAGGGAAGAGATGTTCCCAATCCGAAATTTTGGAAAATTGTGGGGTTTTTGGCATCAGATTTAGATTGTTTCTGGTCAAATGAGTTCGTGAGTGAATGGGTGTCCAAAAAATATAACTTTTACCCGATTCCAAGTCGTGGGCTGAGGGGGCATTTTGGTCATTTTACATAATTTCACGCTTTAGCTTGAATTAAACTGTATGATCAGTTGTATGAGATGTTATTTACGATATGTAAGCGAACTTTTATAGATTTGGGACATTTGGAGTCGGATACTCGTGGCAACGTGTGATTTCAAGTTGATTTTGAGCCGATTCGATGTAAGTGGCTTGTCTAACTTTGTGTGGGGGACCTTCCCATTAGGTTGTGATATTAGGTAGTTGAATGCATTGTACGTGAGGTGACGAGAGCGTACTTGTGCTAATTTTTGAAAAATCTGCATTTACTTTAAATATTTACACTGAGTTTCTTTCTTACCTGCTTTATTCTTCTTGAAATTATAGCCTATGGTAGTTTAGAAAAAGCATGCCTAGTTGACTTAAATTTCCTATTTGCTTAAGTTTCTTTAATTGTACTACGTGAAGCATGTTAAGCTAGGACTACTTGTCGCCTTGTATTTTGAACCCTATTTCTGAATGTCTTCTCGTTGTGCCTGCATATTTATTTTGGGACTACGTGACTTTACCCTGGGAGATCCCCCTACATATTTACTTTGGGACTACGGGACGTTATCGTGGGAGATCCCCCTGCATATTTACTTTGGGACTACAGGACGTTATCTCGGGAGATCCCCCTGCATATTTATTTTGGGAATATGGCATGCTATTCCGGGAGATCCCCCTGCATACTTACTTTGGGACTATGGGATGGTATCCCGGGAGATCCCCCTGCATATTTACTTTGGGACTACGGAATGCTATTCCGGGAGATCCCCCTGCATATTTACTTTGGGACTATGGGACGATATCCTGGGAGATCCCCCTGCACATTGATAGTTGGACTAAGTGATGGTATCCCGGGAGATCCTTCGGATATATATATGATTGACTACGGGACGGTATCCCGGGAGATCCACTAGACAGTTGAGAAAATGACTACAGGATGGTATCCTGGGAGATCCTCATTGTTACCATTGTTATTATGCTATACATATTCCGGGTTTACTCTGTTCTTTTGTTTTCTTATTGCCTTGTTTGACCTGACTTATTTCACTTATGTACTCATTATTAGTGCATGTTTTCATACTGTAAATTCCTATTATATTGTTGATCTCAGTAGGGCCCTGACCTTCCTCGTCACTACCCGACCGAGGTTAGGCTTGGCACTTACTGAGTACCGTTGTGGTGTACTCATTCCCTTTCCTGCGCATGTTTTTCATGTGCAGATCCAGGTACCTCCACTCTTGCGCACTATCCCCGAGGTTGAGAGATATAGCAGAGACTTCAAGGTATATCTGCCGTGTTCGCAGACCAGGAGTCTCTATCTTATTCCATCTTTGTGAAAAGTTTATTTCCCCCTTTCAGTTGTATAGTTATTCTGGAGATTAGAGCAGTGTATTATATTCTGTTAGCCTGTGCTTCCCGTGAGTTTTCGGGTTTTGGGGTGATGTTGTAGACTTCCGTATTATTTTGGGTTGTATATTCCAAGTGTCTTTTATATACAGTCTTCCTTTTTTTGATTGTTTAGCTTTATTTTACTTACTTGTTTCCGCATTTATGTTGTTATTCCACATTGTTAGGCTTACTTAGTCATAGGGACTAGGTGCCGTCATGACATGTTCACGGAGGGCGAACTGGGGTCGTGACAAATTGGTATCATAGCTCTAGGTTCATAGGAGTCACGGAACACATACCAGTTTATTAGAGTCTCGCTGGTTGGTACGGAGACGTCTATACTTATCTACGAGACGATATGTAACTGTTTTGGAAAAATCTTCACTTCATTGAATTCCTTGTCATGCAATATCTTTTGACATCAATTCTAAACCTATGTTTTCTATTCTCTCACAGATTGTGAGGACACGTGCTACTCGGAACGATCAGGCACCCGTGCCTCCTACAGCAGCCGCCAGAGGCCGAGGCCGGGATAGAGGCTGAGGACGCGCACGTGGTGCAGCGAGAGCACCTTCACGAGCTTCCGCCGAGGTACCACCAGCAGATCCAGTTGAGGTCCAGACACCTGCCACGCCTACTGCCACTACTACTCCAGCTCTTCAGGAGATATTAGCTCAGTTTATGTCCATGTACACCACTCTGGCTCAAGCAGGTTTGCTTCCCCTTGTTGCAGCCACATCTCAAGCTGGGGGAGGAGCACAGACTCCTGCTGCCCGCACACCTGAGCAGCGAGTGCATGTGGAGCAGGTCCCAGAGATTATTCCTATATCGCATGTAGTGCCAGCTCAACCCGAGGAGGGGTCAGCTGCTTCAGAGGATGAGCAACGGAGACTTGAGAGGTTCAAGAAGTATGACCCTCCGGTATTCAGTGGACTAGCATCAGATGATGCCTTGGGTTTTATAGAGGGGTGTCACCTTATTCTTCGCACTATGGGCATACCGGGATCTAGTGGTGTTTCCTTTACTACCTTCCAGCTTTGTGGAGCCGCCTATGATTGGTGGCGCACCTGTGAGTTAGACAGTCCAGACGAGGCTACTTCACTGACCTGGACCCAGTTCTCAAATATGTTCCTGCGGGAGTTTGTTCCTCAGAGCCTCAGGGACGCATGGCGCGCAGAGTTTGAGCATTTGCGCCAGGGTGCTATGACATTTTCAGAGTATGCTATCCGTTACACCAGCTTGGCTAGGCATGCACCGGCTTTGGTAGCTCCGCGAGATGGTTCGCCGGTTCATTGAGGGTCTTACCCCACCCATCAGATCTAGCATGGCTCGAGAGTTGGAGATGGACATTCCTTATCAGCAGGTACTGAGCATTGCTAGGAGGATCGAGGGTATGCTCGCTAGGGAGCGCGAGGAGAGGGAGGCCAGAGGTCTCGATAGTCGGGCTACTACTCTGGTGACCGTACCCCAGTAGCAGGTCGTCATGGTCGGGGTTATATGGTCCGCCAAGTTCATTCAGCTCTTCTAGCAGCCAGCGGTACCCCAACTCCACCCAGGCCTCAGGAGCCATACTATGTACCTCCAGTTTCTAGCGCGCCTCTTGCGCGGGTGCTTTCAGAGGTCAGTCTAGTAGACTTAGCCCTAGCCAGTCACAGCCACCACGTCCTCCCAGAGCTTGTTTCGAGTGTGGCGATACTCTCTATGTGGTTAGGGACTACCCCAGACTTAGTAGGGGTGCATCTTCACAGACATTTCAGCCACAGGGTTCTCAGGCCATGATCATAGCTCCAGTTGCTACCACAGTTGCCCCGCCAGCCAGGGGCGGAGGTCGGGGAGGTAGAGGTCGCCCTCGAGGGGGAGGCCATGCCAGATAATATGTTATTCATGCTCGTACCGAGTTTGTTGCCTTTGATTCTGTTATCACAGGTATTATATTGGTTTGTTACAGAGATGCATCGGTTCTATTCGATCCAGGCTCCACGTACTCTTATGTGTCTTCTTATTTTTCTCCGCATTTGGGTATAGCCCGAGATTCTTTGGGTTCTCCTGTTTATGTTTCTACTCCTGTGGGAGATTCTCTTATTGTGGACCACGTTTATCGGTCGTGTTTGGTTACTATTCGTTGTTTTG
Organism: Nicotiana knightiana; assembly: GCA_005239525.1. Lineage (NCBI taxonomy): Eukaryota > Viridiplantae > Streptophyta > Magnoliopsida > Solanales > Solanaceae > Nicotiana > Nicotiana knightiana. The sequence continues at coordinate 160,639 of ML418705.1, read as the reverse complement.
AGACCAGTGCGGATTTATTGTTACTCGATATGGTGGATTTTGATATTATCTTGGGCATGGACTGGTTGTCGCCCCATTATGCTATTCTTGATTTTCACGCTAAGTCCGTGACGTTGTCTATGCCATGTATTCCGCGTATTGAGTGGAGTGGTACTTTATATCACACTCCCAGTAGAGTTATCTCTTTTCTTAGAGCTCAGTGTATGGTTGAGAAGGGGTGTGCCACGTATTTGGCTTATGTGAGAAATGTCAATGTTGATACCCCTTCTATTGATTCAGTTCCAGTGGTACGGGATTATCCCGAGGTCTTTCCAGCTGTTCTTCCGGGCATGCCGCCCGATAGAGACATTGATTTTGGCATTGATTTGTTGCCGGGCACTCAGCCCATTTCCATTCCTCCTTATCGTATGGCTCCTCATGAGTTGAAGGAGTTGAAGGATCAGTTACAAGAATTTCTTGATAAGGGTTTTATTCGACCCAGTGTTTCACCTTGGGGTGCTGCTATCTTATTTGTGAAAAAGAAAGATGGTTCTATGCGCATGTGTATTGATTATCGCCAGCTGAATAGGGTTACAGTAAATAACCGTTATCCTTTTCCTCGTATTGATGATTTATTTGACTAGCTTCAGGGCGCACATGTATTTTCTAAGATTGATTTGTGCTCAGGTTACCGTCAGTTAAAGATTCGGGAGCCGGATATCCCGAATACTGCTTTTAGGACTCGGTATGGTCATTATGAGTTTCTAGTTATGTCATTCGGGCTGACTAATTCCCCTTAACATTTATGAATTTGATGCACAGTGCGTTCAGGCTATATCTCGATTCGTTCGTCATTGTTTTCATAGATGATATTCTTGTTTACTCCCGGAGTGGGGAAGATCATGAGCAGCACCTGAGGTCAGTGCTTCAGACCTTGAGAGAGAAGAAATTGTATGTTAGGTTCTCAAAATGTGAATTTTGGTTGAGTTCTGTGGCATTATTAGGCCACGTGATATCGAGTGAGGGCATTCGAGTTGATCCGAAGAAGGTAGAGGTTGTGCAGAGTTAGCCGCGGCCGTCCTCAGTTACAGAGATTCACAGTTTCCTAGGCTTGGCGGGTTACTACCGTTGTTTTGTGGAGGGATTTTCATCGATTGCAACCTCTATGAATAGATTGACCCAGAAGGGTGCTCCATTTCAATGGACAGAGGAGTGTGAGGCGAGCTTTCAGAAGCTCAAGAAAGCTTTGACTACAGCCCCAATCTTGATATTGCCTACTGGTTGGGGGTAGTATACAGTTTATTGTGATGCCTCGCAAGTTGGCCTTGGAGCGCTGTTGATGCGGGACGGTAGGGTGATTGCCTACGCGTCCAGACAGTTGAAGATACATGAGAAGAATTACCTTGTCCATGAACTTGAGTTAGCTGCCATTGTTCATGCCTTGAAGATCTGGCGCAATTATTTGTCCGGTGTGCCTTGTGAGATTTATACTGACCACCGGAATTTGCAACACATATTCGGGCAGAAGGATCTAAATTTGCGCCAGCGCAGATGGTTAGAGTTGCTAAAGGACTATGACATCACTATAGTATACCACCTAGGGAAGGCCAATGTGGTGGCCGAAGCCTTGAGTCGCCGGGCGGAGAGTTTGGGGAGTCTGGCATATCTTCATGCAGCTGAGAGGCCTTTAGACTTAGATGTTCAATCCTTAGCCAGTCAGTTGGTGAGATTGGATCTTTCTGAGCCTTGCCGGGTATTGGCTTGTGTGGTTTCTCGGTCTTCCTTATTCGACCGTATCAGGGAGCGGCAGTATGATAATCCTCATTTACTTGTCCTCAGGGACACGGTCCAACACGCTGATGCCAAAGATGTGACCATTGGAGATGACGGGGTATTGAGGATGCATGAGCGGATTTGTGTACCCAATGTTGATGGGCTTCGGGAGTTGATTTTGGTAGAGGCCCATAGTTCGCGGTATTCCATCCATCCGGGTACTGCGAATATGTATCAGGATTTAAGGCAGCACTATTGGTTGAAAAGGATGAAGAAGGATATAGCAGAGTTCTTAGCCAACTGCCTCAATTGTCAGCAGGTCCTATGTGAGCATCAGAGACCGGGAGGGTTACTTCAGCAGATTGAGCTTCCAGAGTGGAAGTGGGAGAGGATCACCATGGACTTTGTGGTTGGACACCTCAGACTTTAAGGAAGCATGGTGCTATTTGGGTGATTGTTGATCGGCTGACCAAATCAGCCCGTTTCATTCCGGTACTGATTACTTATTCATCAGAGCGGTTGGCAGAGATCTATATTCGGGAGATCCTTCGTCTGCACGATATTCTAGTTTCTATTATTTCAGACAGAGGTACTCAGTTCACCTCACGGTTCCGGAGAGCCGTTCAGCAGGAGTTAGGTAACAGACAGTCCTAGCGCACTATTCAGATTCTTGAGGATATGCTCTGTGCGTGTGTGATTGAGTTTGGAGGGTCTTGGGATCAGTTCTTGCCATTGGCAGAGTTTGCTTACAACAACAGTTATCAATCCAGCATTCAGATGGCGTCGTATGATGCTTTTTATGGTAGGAGGTGCAGATCTCCGGTGGGTTGGTTCGAGCCGGGTGAGGCCAGGCTATTGGGCAGAGAGTTGGTTCTAGATGTATTGGAGAAGGTCAAGGTGATTCAGGATAGAATCCGTACAGCCCAGTCCAGACAGAAGTGGTACGCGGACCGGAAGGTTTGTGATGTTTTGTATATGGTCGGTGAGCGGGTTCTGCTTTGGGTTTCGCCTATGAAGGGCGTTACGAGATTTGGGAAGAAAGGGAAGTTGAGTCTGAGGTTTATTGGCCCTTTTGAGATATTGAGGCATGTTGGGGAGGTTACTTATGAGCTGGCTTAACCTCCTAGTTTGGCAGGAGTTCATCCGGTATTTCATGTTTCGATGCTCCGAAGGTATCACGGTGACCCTTCCCATGTCTTAGATTTCAGATCAGTTCATTTGGACAAGGATCCATCATATGTTGAGGAGCCTGTAGCTATATTGGACAGGCAGATCATAAAGCTTAGGTCGAAGAACATTGCTTCAGTAAAGGATTAGTGGCAGGGTCAGCCGGTCGAGGAAGCGACATGGGAGACCGAGCAGGATATGCGCAGCTATTACCCTCATCTTTTCACTACCTCAGGTATGTCATTATGATCGTTCGAGGATGAATGAATTTTTAAGTGTAGGAGGATGTGACGACCCGGTCGGTCGTCTTAAGAATTAACGCCCCGATCCCCTGTTAACTATTTTCCCCAAGTCTATTTCTGCTTAATTGAATTGCCGGGACGTTCGGTTTTATGTTTCGGAGAGTTTTGGGATTTTTAGTCCCTAAAGGAGAGCTAGTGTTGGAAAAATTTCCCGTAGATGGAGCAGTGTGAAGACAGCCTCGGAATTGAAATCCGATGATTCCGTTAGCTCCGTTAGGCGATTTCGGGGTTGGGAGCGTGTTCAGAATCTGTATTTTGGAAGTTTGTAGCTCATTTAGGCTTGAAATGCCGAAGTTTGAATTTTTGGAGTTTCCGGTCCGATAGTGAATTTTTGATCCGAGGGTCGGAATGGAAGTCTGGAAATTGCAATAGTTCCCTCATGTCGTTTGGGATGTGTGTGCAAAAATTGAGGTCATTCGGATAAGTTTAGACGTGTTTCGGCGTTGGATGTGAATTCGAAATTTCTTAAGTTTCTAGGCTTGAACCTATGCATAATCGATGTTTTGATGTTAAGAGACGTGTTTTTAGGCTCGACCTAGTTCAAATGAGGTGTTAGGGTTGGTTGGTGGTTTTGGTTGAGGTCCTGGGGGCCTCGGGGTCGTTTCGGATGCTTAACGGGAGAAATTTGGGCCTTAGATGCTGCTAAACAAGGCCTATTCTAGTGTCTTCGCACCTGCGAAGGTCTTACTGCAGGTGCAGACTCGAAGGAGCGTGGGCTTGATCGCATCTGCGATAGAGGGGGGTGACTGACCAGTGGTCGCAGGTGCGACCTGGTTCCGCACGTGCGGTACCTGGGTTCCACAGGTGAGATTGGATCTTTCTGAGCCTTGCCGGGTATTGGCTTGTGTGGTTTCTCGGTCTTCCTTATTCGACCGTATCAGGGAGCAGCAGTGTGATGATCCTCATTTACTTGTCCTCAGGGACACGGTCCAACACGGTGATGCCAAAGATGTGACCATTGGAGATTACGGGGTATTGAGGATGCAGGACCGGATTTGTGTGCCCACTGTTGATGGGCTTTGGGAGTTGATTTTGGCAGAGGCCCATAGTTTGCGGTATTGCATCCATCCGGGTACTGCGAATATGTATCAGGATTTGAGGCAGCACTAATTGTGGAAAAGGATGAAGAAGGATATAGTAGTGTTCTTAGCCAACTGCCTCAATTGTCAGCATGTCCTATGTGAGCATCAGAGACTGGGAGGGTTACTTCAGCAGATTGAGCTTCCAGAGTGGAAGTGGGAGCGGATCACCATGGACTTTGTGGTTGGACTACCTCGGACTTTAAGGAAGCATGGTGCTATTTGGGTTATTGTTGATCGGCTGACCAAATTAGCCCATTTCATTCTGGTACTGATTACTTATTCATCAGAGCGGTTGGCAGAGATCTATATTCGGGAGATCATTCGTCTGCATGGCATTCCAGTTTCTATTATTTCAGACAGAGGTACTCAGTTCACCTCACGATTCTGGAGAGCCGTTCAGCAAGAGTTAGGTACCAGGGTGGAGTTGAGCACAGTATTTCACCCCCAGACGGACGGACAATCCGAGCGCACTATTCAGATTCTTAAGGATATGCTTCGTGCATGTGTTCTTGACTTTGGAGGGTCTTGGGATCAGTTCTTGCCATTGGCAGAGTTTGCTTACAACAACAGCTATCAATCCAGCATTCAGATGGCGCTGCATGAGGCTTTATATGGTAGGAGGTGCAGATCTCCGGTGGGTTGGTTCGATCCGGGTGAGGCCAGGCTATTGGTCACAGAGTTGGTTCTGGATGCATTGGAGAAGGTCAAGGTGATTCGGGATAGACTCCGTACAGCCCAGTCCAGACAGAAGTGGTACGCGGACAGGAAGGTTCGTGATGTTTTATATATGGTCGATGAGCGGGTTATGCTTCAGGTTTCGCCTATGAAGGGCGTTACGAGATTTGGGAAGAAAGGGAAGTTGAGTCCGAGGTTTATTGGCTCATTTGAGATATTGAGGCATGTTGGGGAGGTTGCTTATGAGCTTGCCTTACCTCCCAGCTTGACAGGAGTTCATCCGATATTTCATGTTTCCATGCTCCGAAGGTATCACGGTGACCCATCCCATGTCTTCGATTTCAGCTCAGTCCATTTGGACAAGGATCTATCATATGTTGAGGAGCCTGTAGCTATATTGGACAGCAGATCAGAAAGCTCAGGTCGAAGAACATTGTTTCAGTAAAGGTTTAGTGGTGGGGTCAGTTGGCTGAGGAGGCGACCTGGGAGACCGATCAGGAGATGCGCAGCTGTTACCCTCATATTTTCACTAACTCAGGTATGTCTTTATGATCGTTTGAGGACGATCGAATTTTTAAGTGTAGAAGGATGTGACGACCCGGTCGGTCGTCTTAAGAATTAACGCCCCGATCCCCTGTTAACTATTTTCCCCAAGTCTATTTCTACTTAATTGAATAGCCAGGACGTTCGGTTTTATGTTTCGGAGAGTTTTGGGATTCTTAGTCCCTAAAGGAGAGCTAGTGTTGGGAAAATTTCCAATAGCCGGAGCAGTGTGAAGACGGCCTCGGAATGGAAATCCGATGATTCCCTTAGCTCTGTTAGGTGATTTCGGGGTTAGGAGCGTGTTCGGAATGTATTTTGGAAGTCTGTAGCTCATTTAGGCTTGAAATGCCGAAGTTTGAATTTTTGGAGTTTCCGGTTCGATAGTGAAATTTGATCCGAGGGTCGGAATGGAAGTCTGGAAGTTGCAGTAGTTCCGTCATGTCATTTGGGATGTGTGTGCAAAATTTGAGATCATTCGGATAAGTTTAGACGTGTTTCGGCGTCAGATGTGAATTCGGAATTTCTTAAGTTTCTAGGCTTGAACCTATGCATAATCGATGTTTTGATGTTAAGAGACGTATTTTTGAGGCTTGGCCTATTTCAAATGAGGTGTTAGGCTTGGTTCGTGGTTTTGGTTGAGGTCCCGGGGTCTCGGGGTCGTTTTGGATGCTTAACGGGAGAAATTTGGGTCTTAGCTGCTGCTGAACAAGGCCTCTTCTGGTGTCTTCGCACCTACAAAGGTCTTGCCGCAGGTGCAAACTCGCAAGCGCGTGGGCTTGATCGTAGGTGCGATATAGGGGGTGACTGACAAGTGCTCGCACGTGTCACCTGGGTTCCGCAGGTTCGGGACCGCAGGTGCGGCCCCAGTGCATCTTTAGTGAATTTCGCACCTGCGATGCATCTTCCGCAGATACGGTGATCGAGTCCGCAGGTGCGGATTGCCTGGGTATTTTATTCCGAGAATCTGAGAGTTTGGTTCATAATTCCAAAAATCGTGTGAGGGCTCAAAGTTTGGCGATTTTCAGTTGGTTTTGAAGAGAAGGATCATAGGTAACATTTTCTAATCCTAATCCACCTTTAGACCATTATTTCCCGTTGTTTTCTTTAGTTTAATTATCAAAAATGGAGGAAGAACCATAGGAAGGGAAGAGATGTTCCCAATCCGAAATTTTTGAAAATTGTGGGGTTTTTGGCATCGGATTTATATTGTTTCTAGTTAAATGAGTTCGTGAGTGAATGGGTGTCCGGAAAATATAACTTTTACTCGATTCCGAGTCGTGGGTCGAGGGGCATTTTGGTCATTTTACATAATTTCACGCTTTAGCTTGAATTAAACTGTATGAGCAGTTGCATGGGATGTTATTTACGATATGTAATCGAACTTTTATAGATTTGGGCCATTTGGAGTCGGATACTCGTGGCAATGTGTGATTTCAAGTTGATTTTGAGCCGATTCGATGTAAGTGTCTTGTCTAACTTTGTGTGGGGGACCTTCCCCGCATGTTGTGATATTAGGTAGTTGAATGCCTTGTACATGAGGTGACGAGCGCGTACTTGTGCTAATTGTTGAAAAATCCGGTTTTACTTTAAATATTCAGACTGAGTTTCTTTCTTACCTGCTTTATTCTTCTTGAAATTATAGCCTATGGTAGTTTGGAAAAAGCAAGCCTAGTTGACTTAAATTTCCTATTTGCTTAAGTTGCTTTAATTGTACTACGTGAAGCATGTTAGGCCATGACTACTTGTCGTCTTGTATTTTGAACCCTATTTCTGAATGTCTTCTCGTTGTGCCTGCATATTACTTTGGGACTACGGGACGTTATCCTGGGAGATCCCCCTGCATATTTACTTTGGGACTACAGGACGTTCTCCCGAGAGATCCCCCTGCATATTTATTTTGGGACTACGGAATGTTATTCCGGGAGCTGCATATTTACTTTGAGTCTACGGGATGGTATCTCGAAAGATCCCCCTTCATATATACTTTGGGACTACGGAACGCTATTCCGGGAGATCCCCCTGCATATTTACTTTGGGACTACGGTACGGTATCCTGGGGGATCCCCTTGCACATTGATAGTTAGACTACGGGACGGTATCCCGAGAGATCCTTCGGATATACATATGATGGACTACGGGACGGTATCCTGGGAGATCCACTGGACAGTTGAGAAAAGGACTACAGGACGGTATCCTGGGAGATCCTCATTGTTACCATTGTTATTATGCTGTACATATTCCGGGTTTACTCTGTTCTTGTGTTTTCTTATTGCCTTGTTTGACCTGACTTATTTCACTGTTGTACTCATTATTAGTGCCTGTTTTCATACTGTAAATTCCTATTATATTGTTGATCTTAGTAGGGCCCTGACCTTCCTCGTCACTACCCGACCGAGGTTAGGGTTGGCACTTGCTGAGTACCGCTGTGGTGTACTCATGCCCTTTCTTGCGCATGTTTTTCATGTGCAGATCCAGGTACCTCCACTCAGGCATACTATCCCCGAGGTTGAGAGATACAGCAGAGACTTCGAGGTATATTTGCCGCGTCCGCAGACCAGGAGTCTCTATCTTATTCCAGCTTTGTGAAAAGCTTATTTCCCCCTTTCAGTTGTATAGTTATTCCGGAGATTAGAGCAGTGTATTATATTATGTTGGCCTATGGTTCCCGTCAGTTTCCGGGTTTTGGGGTGCTGTTGTAGACTTCCGTATTATTTTGGGTTGTATATGCCCAGTGGATTTTATATACAGTCTTCCTTTTTTTGACTGTTTAGCTTTCTTTTACTTACTTATTTCCGCATTTATGTTGTTATTCCGCATTGTTCGGCTTACCTAGTCATAGGGACTAGGTGGTGTCACGACATGTTCACAGAGGGTGAACTGGGGTCGTGACATCTGATATAATGGACACCGGAACACCGTGCAATCGGACTATCTCCCAAATGTAGATCTGGGCTGACCTCTCAGAAGTATATGTAGTAGCTACTAGAATGAAATGCGCCGATTTGGTCAATCTATCCACAATGACCCAAACCGTGTCAACCTTCTGCAAAGTCCGAGGCAACCCAACCACGAAGTCCATGGTGATGCGCTCCCATTTCCACTCAGGAATGGCATCTGCTGAAGTAGGCCTCCTGGCCTCTGGTGCTCATACTTCACCTGCTGGCAATTAGGACACCTAGTCACATACTCCACAATGTCCCTCTTCATCCGCCTCCACCAGTAATGCTGTTTCAAATCACGATACATCTTCGTAGCACCATGATGAACATAATACCGAGAATTGTGTGCCTCCTCTAGAATCCTCTTCCTCAGGCCATCAACATTAGGAACACATAAGCGGCCCTGAAGTCTCAGAACTCCATCCTCACCAATAGTAACCTCCTTGGCCCAACCCTGAACCACTATCTCCCGTAGCTTTACCAAACATGGATCATCATACTGCCGAGCCTTAATCTCCCTCAATAACGAAGACTGAGCAACCACATGTGCAAGAACTTGACGAGGCTCTGAAAGGTCTCACCAGGCGATTAGCCAAGGAATGAATGTCCAAGGCTAGAGGTCTCTGTTCTTCTGCAATATAAGCCAAGCTACCATACTCTCCGCGTTCCTGCTCAGAGCATCCAATACCATATTTGCCTTGCCTGAATGATATAGAATGGTGATGTCATAATCCTTCAACAACTCAAGCCACATGCGCTGCTTCATATTAAGATCCCTCTATTTGAACAAAATCTGCAAGCTGCAGTGGTCTGTATAAACCTCATAGGACACCATATACAAGTAGTGTCTCCAAATCTTAAGAGCATGAACAATCGCCGCCAACTCCAAATCATGCACAGGATAATTTTTCTCATGAACCTTCAGCTGGCGCGAAGCATAGGAAATAACTCTCCCTTCTTCCATCAGAACACACCCTAAACCAACGCGCGAAGCGTTGCAACATACTGTATACATCCCAGAACTGGAAGGCAATACTAGAACTGTTGTTCAGGTCAATGTTGTCTTGAGCTTCTGAAAGCTCGCCTCACACTCGTCAGACCATCAGAACTGGGCATTCTACTGAGTCAATGTGGTCAATGGAGTTTCAATAGAAGAGAACCCCTCCACAAATCGGCGATAATAGCCTACTAGGCCCAAAAAGCTCCTCATCTCTGTAGTTGAAGTAGGACGCGACCAACTTTGAACTTCCTCGATCTTCTGAGGATCAACCTTGATACCCCTTCCGGATACTACATGCCCCAGGAATGCTACAGAATCCAACCAGAACTCACACTTGGAGAACTTAGCATATAACTTCTTTTCCCACAAGGTCTGGAACACAACTCTCAAATGATGCTCTTGCTCCCCCAGGCTACGTGAGTAAATCAAGATGTCATCAATAAAGACAATAACAAAGGAATCAATATACTCCCTGAACACCCTATTCATCAAGTCCATGAATGTTGCTGGGGCATTAGTCAAGCCAAAGGACATCACCAGGAACTCATAGTGGCCATATCTCGTACGAAAAGCAGTCTTAGGAACATCTGAGGCCCGAATCTGCAACTGATGATATCCCGATCTCAAATCAATCTTAGAAAACACACGAGCACCCTGCAACTGGTAAAACAAATCATCGATACACGATAAAGGATGCTTATTCTTAATGGTAACCTTGTTCAACTGGCGGTAATCAATACACATCTACATGGACTCATCCTTCTTCCTTACGAATAGTACTGGAGCAGCCCACGGCGATACACCAGGTTTGATGAACCCCTTAGCTAACAACTCCTCAGGCTGCTCCTCCAACTCTTTCGGAGCCATACGGTACGGAGAGATAGATATAGGATGGGTGTTTGGAACTAAATCAATGCAGAAATCAATATCACGGTCCAAAGGAATGCCTGGAAGGTCTGAAGGAAATACATCAGCAAACTCTCGAACCACTGGCACTGAATCAATCGTCGAGGACTCGGCGGTGGTGTCCCGCACATAAGCAAGATATACCAGACAATCCTTCTTGGCTATATGACGAACCTTCAGGAATGAAACAACTCGGTTGGGTGCACTAACTGAGGAACCTCTCCACTCCAACCTAGGCGACTCGGGCATGGCTAAAGTAGCTGTCTTGGCATGGCATGATAAGGAGATAGCTAATCCATGCTTAGAGTAACCTCAAAATCAACCATGTCGAGCAATAAAAGGTCCGCTCTTGTCTCGAACCCATAGTAGGTGATCACACAAAACCGATAAATCTGGTCAACCACCACATAATCGCCCCTATGAATGGACACATAATAGGAGAACCCAAGGATTCGTGAGGAGCATCCAAAAAACGAGCAAATAATGCTGAAGCATATGAATAGGTGGATCCTGGATCAAATAATACTGAAGCCTATCTACCACATACTAAGATAATACATGTGATCACGGCGTCTGAGGCCACTACATCTGACCTGGCCGGAATGACATAGAATCTGGCTGGAGTACCGAAAGACTGAGCTCCACCAAAGTGAACAGGAGCTGCCTGACCACCCCCTGACTGGCCTCCACCAATAGGACGACCCCTTTCGACCTGTCCTCCATGTCTAAGTCACCGGTCTGCTGGTGCCGGACCCATCGGCTGATAACGCTGTTGTACGGCCTTGCCCCGAAACTTGGGACATTGCCTCCTCATATGATCTAGCTCTCTACACTCATAAAAACTCCCAGGTACCATAGTCTGCTACCCCGAAGAAGAACCCTGAATGGCCGGAGGGCAATGTTGGCCCTCTGGCATAGTATTGAAGTAGGGGTCGAAGGATCTCGGATAACTCGGATAACCACTGGGTGAAGTCTGAATGGCGGGAGGACGGTAGGAGCGCTCTGGCATGGCACTGAAATGAGGCATAGCTGGAACACCTCCTGGAGGTGGTGGAGGTGGTGAATAAAAAGGCCTGCCAGGCTGACCACTACTAAACTGACCTCTGCCCCTAGTTGTGACAATTCAGAACTCTCCAGAGAATCTAGCCCTCTTGTTCTGCTGCCCCTACTCCCTAGTCCTCGACCGATACCCCTCGATTGTGCGAGCAATCTCTACCACGAGTTGATAAGGAGTACCCATCTCCACCTCTCGGTACATGGTGGCCCTAATACGTTGGTGCAACCTAGCCATAAATCGCCGAACCCTCTCTGCATAAGTAGGTAGTATCATGAGTGCATGGCGAGACAACTCTGAAAATCTGGCCTCATAATCTGTCACTGACATCTGTCCCTGCTCTAGCTGCTCAAACTGATATCGCAGCTCTTCCCTTTCAGAGGGTGGGATATATCTATCCAGAAACATCTGCGTGAACTGCTCCCAAGTGATAGGAGGAGAATCTGCTGGCTTGCTGAGAATATAGGATTTCCACAACCTAGGATCTTTTCCCTCCAGCTGAAAGGTAGTGAAATCCACTCCATGAGACTCTAGTATCCTCATGTTGTGCAGTCTGTCCCTGCGCCTATCCACAAAATCCTGGGCATCCTCGCCTCGCTCACCCCCGAAGACTGGAGGGTGCAATCGAGTCCATCTATCCAATAGCTTCAACGGATCTCCGTCCGCAGTTGGTTTGGGCTCAGGTACTGCTGCAACATGCTAGACCCCACCCACGGGCATTGTAATCGGGGTATGATGTAATGCTATTGTCTGGCCTGCAGCCTGGGCAGTAGGGGTCAGGACTCCCCCTCCCGCCTGAGAAGTGGCAGGATATGTTGGAAATAAACCAGAATGGGACATAGTGTCCATAAATCTCATCATACGACCCATGATTGCCTGGATGCCTGGCGCGGTCATGAAGTCTACTGGAGCAGGATCTACTGGAGGCCCCTCGTCCTGCTCCTCTATAATAGGGTCCTCTGGTGGCGGAACTGGAATTGCTCTGGGACTCCCTCGTCCCCTACCGCAGGCTGGTGCCCTCCCCCGGCCTCTGCCTTGGCCTCAGACAATGAGGGTAGTGGCCCTTCCCGGGTTTGGAACATCATATGCATGCATCCTCACCATCTATGAGAGAATAGATGAATCATTCTATTAAATCCTCGACTGCACGATAGAATGAGAACAAAGAGAGGTTTCCTAACACCCCATAGCCTCCTGAAGATAAGTACAGACGTCTCCGTATCGATCCGCAAGACTCTACTGGGTTTGCCCGTGACTCGTGAGACTTACGTGAACCTAGTGCTCTGATACCATGTTGTCACGACCCAAAATCCTATCTTAGGTTGTGATAGCGCCCAACGGCGGGGTCAGGAAACCCAACACTCAATTTACTAGGGGTTCTTTCTTATTAGATTAAACATTTCAACATATACTCAGTTTTTAAAACTTAAAACATGAATTGAGAAGGATAATTAGCCAGTTATTAATCAAAAATAGTCATGAAGAGGCGTGAGCCAATATATATACAAACCCAAAATCCATAATAATTGTCACGTGTGTGCCAGGAACTAGTGTCATAAGTCCTACAGGCATACTAACAAAATATACAAAAGATATAATATACAGTCCAAGTGTCTGAAGGAAATAGACGGGAAATAAGAAAAGGAAACCCCATGGTGCTGCCGGAGATCGCCAAGAGGAAGAAACTCACCGTGAAGTCAGGCCCGTCTATAATCAAAATCAAGCTCCGGTCCGACAACTAGATGCACCAGCCTCAGATCCGGTACAATTAAGTACAGAAATGTAGCATGAGTACAAAAATATATATGTACCCAGTGAGTATCCCGCCTAACCTCGAAGAGGTAGTGATGATAGGTCGACATGACACTTACTAAGGTCCAACAATATAATTTAACCGAATAGGATGGAAACGACAGGCATGTAAAGGCAGTGAACCAACAAATATATATAAGTCAATGAAATCCAAGAAAGTACTGAGAATGAATAAAACAATTACTACTTCACCTTCTCCCAAATATCTATCAAATCATTGTCCATGAATTTAGTAACAAATAAACCATGCCCATGTAGGGTAAGGACAACCGGCTGGAGTCATAAGATAGTCATGTCCATGCACTGCCGAGGGTTGAACGACTCGAACCATAAGTGCACCTTTCTATAAAGTACTTGCATCTAAGCAATGTCGAGGATCGAACGTCCCGAACCAAAAGTGCATCTCTCAATCCGCCGTGGCGTACGATCCGTTCCCATAAGAGTAGGGGAAATCACACTCCGCTCACGGAATGTAAATTGCGAAGCGGTCACATGCACACACATTATTCCTTCTTAAATTACTTTTCAGTGAACAATTCCTTACAAGTTTTCTCAAATTCCATGACCTCAGGGAAATAAGCCGCATGTAACATTTAATTTATTAAGCATATAGTTCATATCAAGTAAAACACAAGGCATGATGTGGGCCTAACTACCCGGACATAATAGTAATAGCCACTACGTACGAACACCCATCACTTTGTACGTAAGTAGCCCCCACAATTATCGCATATAGCATTTAAATCACCTCGGGTGACAGTTCCCCCTTATAAGGTTTGAAAGGAGACTCACCTCGTGTCGAATCTACTCACCGAACCAAGAAGGCGCCCGAAACTAATAACTCTACACCCGAGGACTCGAAACTAGCCAAATGTTATACAAATACATCAATTTATGCTCAAAGTATGGAAATTCTCCTACTTATTTAGTAAACTCATCATTCTTGAAGAAATCCCAAAATTAACCCCAGGCCTGCACGCTTTGATTCCGGAAATTCACGAAGGAACCACTCACCCATAACTTAAGGATCGTTAATACATGATTTTTACTTGATTTCATAGCTAATTGACGGGTAATTCTCTAAATTCCCGAAAGCCCTGGATTACTTCCCCAAATCCTTAATTTTCACTAATTAGGTAGTTAATTAAGCTTGTAATCCATGCATGAAACTAATATTATGGTAGAATTTACTTACCTTCAATAACAAGGCCGTTTTCCCCTCTTGAATGTTGAAAATCGTCCCATGGAAGAACAAAAGATGAGGCAAATGAATTAAATCACATTAGAAAAACACACTACCCAGTGGTCTCCTCTATGCGATTGTAGCCTGGGCAGTGCGATCGCAGAGCTTTAGATGACCAGGCCCTCATGGGCCTTCTATGTAAACGCGGAGAGAGCCCTGCGAACGCACAGGGTAAGGAGTAGTTGGGCTGGCCCAAAGGCTGGGCTCTGTGCGAATGCGGGTGGCGTGTGCGATCGCACTGGGTCAGGAGCCCAACCCATCACGATCGCGCACAGGGCATTCACCACCCCTGCCCAATTCCTTCTTTGCGAACGCAATAACCCATCCGCGATCGTAGAGAAGGAAACCAGACCTGGAATTTCTGGTGTTTTAAAATTAGCTCTGAGGGGTCCGAAACTCACCTGAGCCCCTGGGGACCCCGTCCAAATGCACTGGCAAATCTGTATTCATGATATGGAATCGTTCGAATTTTCGGAACGTGAAAAAAACAACGAAACTAAGAATTTGACCCCAAAAGCAAATTGAATCAAACTTTGAACTTAAAGTTCTAGAATTCGCTAACAATGCGCCGAACCGACCTACTACTTGGAATGACACCAAATTTTGCAGGCAAGTCATAAATGACATAACAGAACTATTCTTGGTCTCAAAATTCCGTTCGAACCTCGATAACACAAAAACACGTCAGAAACCACAATATTAACTTAAGGAAATTCTTATTTCAATATTTGGCACCGAAACGCTCCCAGGTCATCCAAAACCCATTCCGAACATACGCCGAAGTCCAAAATCATCATACAAAGCTACGGGAATCGTCGAAACATGATTCCGAGGTCGCTTGCTCAAAATGTTGACCGAAGTCAAACTTTGCCTTAAAGACCAACCTTAAGGAAACACGTGTTTTTATAGCACTCTAAACACTTCCGAATCCTGGACCACCCGCCCCCACAAGTCATAAATCCCAATAAGCCGCTATGGGAAGTTTCATTTAGGGGAACAGGGTCCAATAATGCAAAATGACCGGTCGGGTCGTTACAAGCCGAACCTGTAGAGGGGTTGTTATCGATGTGGTGAGACTAGGCACATCATGAGAGATTGTCCCAGACTTGGGAGAGGGCAGATTTCATCAGAATACTCAGGATATAGGCTCTTTCCAGTAAGTACCCGACATGCACAATCTGTTAGGGGTGGAGGACATGCGGTTAAAAGGCCTCCCTAGAGGGGGAGGCCCGACCCGTTGATGTAATTGATATGGTATGGTTGAGGCCGCTACACCAGATGGTGTCGTTACAGGTATGATTTAATTAATAATAGAGCGGTGTTCTTAGTTTGATTCAATTCCACTTATCGAGGTGAGACATCCTATCATGCTCCATGTACGGTGAGTTAGTGATTTTTTACGTCACTCACATTTTTATCCCTATTGGGAGATTTGATGGTGTTAGCCAGTGTCTAGCATTTTGTTTTGTACACGATTGAGGGCTAAGAGTCCAAAAGTGACTTCCTGTTACTCACTACAAAGGGTTTTGATATAAATTTCGAAATATTTTGATTAAAATTTGTGAATTATATGCCCTACCGGTATGGGGGTTCATTTTGTGTTGTGAAATTGTTTTACAAAATTTATTTTTAAAAAAAGGGGAATGAAAAATTTCAATTGGCACAATGTGCAAAATACTTGTGATGCAGAGTTGAGGACACGATCCTCACAATTTTTATATTATGTGACATATTTAAATCGGGCTACAAGTCGCGGTGGAAGTTATATAAGGACGAGGTCCTTGTGGTGAAAATTTTGTGTGTTTAAATTCTCCCTTTGTGAAATTTAAATTTGTGCTATAGTATTAATAGGGAGTCGTGCCTGTTAGACTTATTTGATAATTATTTTATGTGTTATTGTGCATATTTAACAATACTCGTGTTGTGAATATTGAGTTTTAGCCTACAAGGTGGGTGCCTGGGTGGCGTTAAATTTGACTCGTTAAATTTGGGTAAATAATTATGAGGTCTTCATTCCTCACGTGTTACTGCTAATGTTATGAAAAATTTGAAACAAGATTTTGGTTAATATGAGATTAACTGAGAATGTTGGAATTAATTGTGAACACATATTAACATCAGTGATGTAGTTATGGGCATACGTATAATGTGTGTGTAGGCACAAAATTTCTATAGCCGGTTGAGACTGACACAGTGTGTTAATATAAAAATCAGGCCTTTTTGAAATTCATCAGAGTGTAAAGGAAAAAAATGGCTTTAAAGTTTATATATGAGGTTAAAAGAAACAATATCAATTGAGAGGGTGTTGTCGGACCCATGTTAAATTGCGATGATGTAGAATCACCAACGAGCATGTGTGTAAGATTATGATGACCCAAAGGGTCATCTCATGAATTAAGACACTTTTATGGGCTCATTAGCATAAAAAGACTAATTTAAATTACCTCGATTTGTATGCACGGTCTGGGTGTGAAACCAGAAAGCTTTTATGTGAAGAAATGAGAAATAATAATTTTGGAATTTAAAATTTGGTTTTAGTTGACTTCGGTCAACATTTTTGAGCAAATAGTACCGGATCTGTGTTGTGACAATCCCGAGAGGCCTGCAGTAAAATATGGGACCTGGGTGTATGTCCGGAATTGAATTCCGAGCTCCCTAGCCTTAAAAATCATTTTTTGAAGAAATTTATTTTGCTGGATTATTAAGGAGATAAAAAAATGAACTAATGTGTGAAATCTTTGGTATCGGGCCCGTAATTTGGTTCTAGAGCCCCGTACAAGTTTGTTATGATATTTAAGTCCTATTTGTGAAATTTGGTGAGAATTGGAGTTGATTTGATGTGATTCGGACGTCCGGTTGAGAAATTATGAAATTTAAGTGTTCTTGAGGAAAATCATGAGTTTGAGGTTAAATTCATAGTTTTTTATGTTATTTGGATTATTTGATCGCACGAGCAAGTCCGTATGATGTTTATACACCTGCGTGCCTTTTTGGTTTGGATCCCCAAGGGCTTGGGTGAGTCCAAGGGCTTGGGTGAGTTTCGGGTAGGACACAGAGTGATTAGAACTTAGAAATCTCAACTGTGCATCTGGTGTCTATCACCAGGTCTCTGACCTTGGAATTGCGAGATCAGGCTTCGCAATTGCGAAGTCAACAGGACAATTATTACAATAATAGGAGCACTAACAAAAAACTGAAAATCTAATAAAGAAGGGGGATTCCTTTCGTCCTCTCGGTGCACATTAGGTGAGTTAACTGGTGCCCTCACCGGAAATGGGAGGAAGAGGAAAACCTAAGAAAAACCAAAGCAAAACACCAGTAATTGAGCGAGGAATCACGGAAATCATCACAAGGGAACAAGGAAAGAAACATGCAAAAGGAAAAATATAAGAGGATGAGTTGGATCTGGAGAGTGTCAATGAGCTGAATTGGCCATATCTGAGATGTAATCAAGCACAATCAGCTATTCCACTAAATCCAGTCATTCAAGGGATACCTAAAATGAACATATCGCCAGCCGTAATTGGTGGAGCGAGCACGAGTAAAGCAGTACCCAATGTAACAGTAACCACAAGCTTGGAAAAGGAACAGAGCAATGGAACAGTATTAGCTAGAATTGAAGAAGAGAAGCATAAGTAGGCAACATAAGCAAGCAATATTGGAAGGTCATGAGAAGGTCTACTTCAGGATAACAAATTTCCAGCAAAAGGGATGGATCTAGCATATATACCACCGGTGATACAAGATGGAGAAGTAGTAGTGCAAATACTCGAAGAAGACATAGCTGAGGAAAATCAGAAATGGAATCTAGCAATAATCCTATATGTAGTTGGTAACACCCCAACTATTGGAACTATTGAACGATTCATGGCTAGTCAGTGGGGTAAAGTTAGAAAACCAAAAGTAATATTTCATAATGATGGTTACTTTATAATTTTGATGCATAGGTGTGATGATAGAATGAGGTGTTAATGAATGGGTTGTATACTATGAATAGTAGACAGTAATACTTAAACCATGGACTGAGGGGCTTGATTTCAATGAAGAAGTGCTGAAAACTATTCCACTTTGGGTTAAATTCCCAAAGCTTCCATTGGATTACTGGAGTAACCAAGCTCTTAGAAAAATTGGGAGTGGACTAGGTAAACCTCTCTATGTTGATGCATGCACAACTGTGGCTGATACGATTTCGTATGCTCAGGTACTAATTTATATGGATATCACAAGGACTCTACCAAGATCAATTAAACTTGTTGATCCCAAAGGGTAATAGACAAGGTGGTACAGTATGACAGGAAGCCTCAATACTGTCAAACATGTTTTCAGATTGGTCATTCATGCCATAATCAGAAAAAATAGAAACAAGAAGGTGGTCAACAAAAGCCTTGAGCACAGAATCAGAAGCAAGAATGGAGAGTTGTGAGGACAATTGACCCAAAGGTGGACAAAATTGATGTATATGAGAGATTTATGGAACATGTGGAAGAAGATTGTGAGGTGACACAGAACGAAAATCCAAATGAAGGGAAGTGGCAGTTGGCTAGAGGAAAGTCTGCATCAAAGAAGAATATGGGAGGGATAAATGAGAATGATATCAATATTGGAAATGCTTTTAAAGCTTTAGTTGACACAACACAAAAGATAGTACAAATGTCTGAAGCTCAAGATCAAGGTAGAGGACTGCCTAGTGAAAGAGGCAGAGGTGACACTCTCAACCCAAAATCCATAGGATGATGAACATCATATCGTGGAATGTTTTGGGGCTGAATAAAGTCTATAAGCAAAAAGAACTCAAAAATTTTATTAGAGAGAATAAGGCTGTGTTTTTGTGCTATAAAATAAATTCAAAGAAAGAAATGATGATTCCATAATAAAGAAAGTTTTCAGTACTTGGTGATGGATAGAAAACTATGATACTTCTCCAGGAGGAAGAATATGGGTAGTGTGGGATCAGACAAAGGTGGATTTTGCGGCCTATAAAGTCCACAAGCAATATATTATAGGGCAGGTAACAGAAGTTCAGAATAGCACCAAGTTCAATCTTGGAGTTGTTTATGGTATGCATACTATTCAAGATAGGATAACACTATGGGAAGATATTAAGAGAACCATAACTGGTATTAATGGTCCTAGTGTACTAATGGGGGACTACAACACTATTCTAACTAGTGGGGATAATGCATGCAAATCTAGTGCAGGAATTTGAGGTTAAAGACTTTAAATAATTCATAGGGGAGATTGGGGTAACTAAACTAAGAACTGTGGGTAGGAAATATACTTCGACAAACAACCATGTCCATAGTAAAATAGATAGAATCCTTGCCAATGTTGAATGGATCCAGAAATGGCCTGCAATGGAGGGGAATGTTTTGAAGCCTAGTTTTTCTGATCATTGTCCTTTGAGCATAAGACTTAGTGCTACTTATCAAGCTGGAACTAGAACTTTCAAGTTTTTAAACTGTCTGGCTCAACACAAGGATTTTGAGGATACTGTGAACCAATGCTGGATAAAAGAGGGTGGAGAAACTATAATGAATAAGGTGTGGAATAAATAAAGATGCTAAAGATGAAACTGAAGCAGCTGAACAGTCAAGATTTCAACAGCGTTGGATAAAAAATTCAAGCAGCAAGGTCCAAGTTGGAAGGTATACAGGAACAAATGCTTGGACCAGGGAATGACAGTGACAAATTAGCTCAAGCGAAAAAGATACAAAGATGGAATTGGCTAAATGGTTTGAGGTTGAGGGGAGTATAATGAAACAGAAACCAAGGATTAAGTGGCTCAAGCTAGGAGATGCAAATACAGTTTGTTTTCATGCTTGTGTAAAGAATAGGCAAGCAACAAACCATATTTGAAGTTTCATTGAAAGTGCAGGGCAATTACTCATTGTGAGCATGTGATTTTTTACTAGCCATATCGTCCTATAAAAATCTCAATAAATCAATTGATTTTATGAATCATCGTTGATTTTCAGTGTTTAATTGTGAAACATTTGTATTTTTTGCATAATTCATCTTTTAAAAAAAATAAAAAAAATTATTATTAAAATTGCATCACTATTATCAAGGAATTATAAAGTTATAATTAGCAATATAATAGACGAATGATGGTTATTCAACGTAATGTAGTTTTAATAACTAATTACCAAAAATTAATCATTTTATTCGATGAAACATAGATTTTATTAGGAATATAAAGTTAGTCGTTTTATTCTTGATTAATCTGTAAATAGATGTAAAATAAGGTTTAAAATTAATTACTACATTTCTTGGATTAAATTACATTTGAATTTAATTAATTTAATTAGTTTAGTTAATTAAAAGGGATTAAAATCAGACCTGGGCAAAAATTACCCATGCCCAATCCCTAAACTCTACACGACCCAGCAGCCCAGCTCAATACCCGCTTTTTCAAAAAAGAAAAAAAAAGACTTCAGCAGAAGTGATGAAGTTATTAGTTCATTTGTGAAAAACTTCAGTAGAAGTGTTGAAGTTATTAGTTCATTTGTGAAAAAATGACTTCAGCAGAAGTGCTGAAGTTATTAGTTAATTTATGAAAAACTTCAGTAAAAGTGCTGAAGTTATTAGTTCATTTGTGAAAAAAAATCCTCAACAGAAGTGCTGAAGTTATTATTCATTTGTGAAAGAAAACTTCAGCAGAAGTGCTGAAGTTATTAGTTCATTTGTGAAAACTTCAGCAGAAGTGCTGAAGTTATTAGTTCATTTGTGAAAACTTCAACAGAAATGCTGAAGTTATTTAGTTCATTTGTGAAAAACTTCAGCAGAAGTGCTGAAGTTATTAGTTCATTTGTAAAAACATCAGCAGAAGTGCTGAAGTTATTAGTTCATTTGTGAAAACTTCAGCACTCAATATGCTGAAGTTATTTAGTTCATTTGTAAAACTTCAGCACCCAATATGATGAAGTTATTTAGTTTGGTTGTAAAAAAACTTCATCATATGCTGAAGTTATTTAGTTCATTTTTAAAAGACTTCAGCACCCAATATGCTGAAGTTTGGCCTGCCCCATACACTACTCAAACGACCCCGTTTGGTTTTAACTGGTTGAATACTGACCATTGATCGAAATAGATCAGACGGACAGGAACTCCACCCCCTTTAGTATATAACTGTCCTAACATCCCCCCTACCCTCATTTCACCCAAAGCCTAACCCCTCCAAGCCTTAGCCGCCTCCCCTCCCCTTCGTCTCTCTTTCTTCTGCCTCGACCAAACCCTAGTTGCCCTAGGTTTCCGCCGCCCAGAAATCGCCTACCAGCGGCGGAGCTTCTCCAATCAACCCCAACTTTTGACTAGATAATCTCCTCCCCTTTCTCAACCATCTTCTACCATCTATTCAACCAAAAACTCATTCAAATTTCTTTAATCTCAGGTCTGGAAATGGAAAAACCCTAGAACATGCTGAAAATGATCCCAAGCGACTCTGTGACTCAAACTTACACGAGTCAATGGTTCTGAACAAGAACCGTCGATTCATGTGAGTAAGGGTCACTGCTGGAGGTCGCCGTAGTCCGGCGAAACTCCGGCTAGTCGTCGTAGTTCGTCCGAAACTCTCCAACGAGTATTCTTCCTCTTTCCTTACTATTTTTACATGTTACTAAAACCGAAAATTCATGTTAATCACTGTTTTTAGATTATTTAGGTCTAGTTAGCTTTATTCTTGCTTGTTGCTATTTGATTAGTTATTGTTCTCATGTCCTTAATGGTTTGCTAATCATTTTTAGTTCATTGATTGTGCATCATGGTTTATAATTAGTTAGTAAATTAATTAAGATGTTAAGACCTCGCTTAGGTTATTTGATTGCTTAACTGATTTTGATTTGTGATTTTAGCCTGAGTTTGTTAATTTGAGTGATTAACCTGAGCCTGATAGGAGTTAATTAGGGGGGATGATTTGGTTAAGTTAATTAGTCACATTTAGATTGAATTAAACCAAAAATCTGCTAACCTAAGGACTAAAGTGATTGGCTTAAACTCGAGTTGATACCTAATTAACTAAGGAACCTAACTAGGTTTAATTAACTAGAGTCAATAGTCAACCCCAAGCAAGTTTAAGCCTGGTTACCAAATGGTAATTTCTAGGACTTCAAGGGATATATTAGGTAACTCAGGTTAGGAAATCAGACTCTTACGGTAAGAAGGGTCTTTTAATCAATATGAATGTTCTAGAATAGAGGCAGTTGTCCCAAAGATAGGGTTGACAGTTGCCCTATGTACTATTAGTACTATTTTTCAGCCTCTTGGATAAGGTATATGCCAAAAGCATATCCCATCCTTGAGCTCCCTATAAACAAACCTTCCTTTCACATATTCTAAAAGAAAAAGGATCTTCTTTTTGGGACATTCTAAAAAAAAGACTCTCTCTGAGCTGTTGAAAGCATTTTTTAAGGCACAGAAAAATCAGAGTATTGTCCATTCATAAACAAAAAATTTCAAAAAATATATTAGTAGAAAAGCAAATAAAATCTAATATATTTTGGAATTAAGTTCATAAAGATATGGTCTAGTTTTCAGCTTCTGTTTCTTTCCTTTGGTTCTGATTTTGGGAATCTTAAACAGTCATATCCAAGAATTATGGGACAATTCCTGCTGGGCTATGGGGTTTTCTGTTTGCTGCTGCTGATCTCTCTTCCTTTTTGCTGTTTATTGTTCATACTTGACCTTTATTTGGTCAAGTTTCTAACTGGATTTTCTTTCTCTTTAAAGGTATGTAATAGTGAACTTTATACAAAATTATTGAATTCAGACTTTGTTTTAAACTTGTTGTTTTATGTTGTATTTTCTTCAAGAATATGTGAATCTTCTTCTTCCCCTTTCTTAATGTAGAATTTGAAGTAAGATTATCATTATCTAAGTGTATGCATGCAATTCTTGGAATTTGCTGGGTAGTGTGCTGATCTTTGTTAATAAGCTTAATGTTTGATAGCTAGGTGGTAATTTCATATGTGTTTAGCATGTTAGAAAGATAAATGGCACTAGGGTAGATGAATCTGACCTTTCAATGGTCAAATTCACCCCATAATTGTGCACAAAACAGTAGTGTAGATGGCTGAAATTCACCATTTAAAGGGTATATAGCATGTAGTCAATAGGGATATAGAGTAAAGAATCTGAACTCTTATATGGTCTAATTTAGTCTCTAAAAAGCCAAGAATAGTCAAAAATGTTCAAAGGAATACTGTTTGAAGTATTGGTATGGTTGTTAGAAATGTCAAGTAAGTTTGTATCTCTGGGTTTGAATCAGATTCTCCTTGATAGTCAGGTTCAATCTAAGAAAAAATACATAAAACATGTTGCCTTTCTTCCTGCTGAACTTGTAATCACTTATCAAAAATCTGGTTGTCCCTCTATGTGTGATTACAACAGCAGAATTATCTGTTAGTGGCTTCTGTGATTAAATCTATATCCATGAAGTCATAATAGAAACATTAGATAGCATTAAAGGGTAGTGAATCTGACCCCCTTAATGCTCAATTCACCCCATAAGATGCTTATATATATTGGCCTGGATGGCTCAGGTCTTATATAATCGGATGTCACTATGGGGACAACATTTAAAGGATCGAATCTAATCTATGTAATGATCATATTCAGTCTTTTGCAGTGCACCTGAGTTCTGTACGGTCCAGTTGAGAGTAAAAGCTGTGAGAATACAAATCCTAAAGCGTGAAAGTTGTTGGCTTGCACAGGAGCAACAACTAATCTTGTTCCTTTTTATCTTCTTCTTATTATTAGAACCTTGTATAATTAATTTAAGAACAATGTAATAGCGTATTTACGGTCTTTGTTGTATATACTTTTAGTTGTAATAACGACTGGACTCTATTTAAAGCTTGGGAATTAGTTGTATTTCCTTTAATGTTTATCATAACAGTTATGGAAACTAGAATTTCAGGTATGTTAATTGTGTTAAATAATTTTCTGTTGAATGGTGTGAGGAGTATCAGTTCTTTCCTAAAAAGTATCGGATAATTGGAATTCAAGAGGCTTCGTTGGTTCTTTTGGTTATAAAAGTTGCTCCTTCATGAAAACAAAGATAAAAGGGTCTATATTGTACCCGTAAGCAGTACATAAGTATTTATGTATAGGTCGAACAACAATGGAATCTGATACCTGTAACATTGTATTTGCAATTCAAATTTTTTTTAACTATGCAAATGTTAAATGTGTTAGCATATCTGCTCCCGGTAGTTCAGACTGTTCAAGTTCAAATTGGGCTAAAAATATGACCATAGCCAAAAAATCTTGTCCTTTAGGTTAGTAGATTTAATCTTAGACAATCTTCACATACCTTCTAGATAGAATCATGCCCTTTAGTTTGGAAAATTTGATAAAGAATAAAATATTATTTCAAAAATTACAACGTAATCGCCTCAAATAGGCACTATAGTTTGGAGTGGCAACTCATGCCCCTGACTGTAATTGCCTCAAATAGGCACTATAAAATCGTCATGACCATAGTCTTGACCACGTAATCTACACTCGGGTGCGACAACTCATGTCCCCGTCTTCAACTTCAAATTATAATAAAAATCACACGTTGTAATTGCGGGTGCATTTCATGTGGCGTTATAATGTGTCCAAAACAAAACAAGTGCACGCCATCGTGACTTGTTTCAAGATAAATCCATAAATATTAAAAGCGGTTTAAAATATAAAAGGCTAAATGCACAATAGGTTTAAAACATGTAAATAATTAGATAATTATGACAAATATTAAGAGTTAAGAGACCGTGCTAGAACCAAGGAATTCGGGAGTGCCTAACACCTTCTCCCGGGTTAACAGAATTCCTTACCCGGATTTCTGGTTCGCAGAGATTTTTAAACAGAGTCTAAATTTCCCCGGTTTGGGATTTCAATAAGCGGTGTCCCGGAATATCATCAAAAATCTGGGTGGCGACTCTGAAATAATAAATAAATCCCAAATCCGAATAATGTCACTTTAATTGGAAAAACTCCCTTACTACCCCTTCATCAATCCCGATGGGGTAGTGGAAAAAAAAGGAGGTGTGACAGCCCTGGAGACTCTGATGGGGGTTTAAACCTAGAATCTCTAGTTTAGGGTTCAAGAATCGAGCTTATATAACTGTTTGATTTGGCTTTATTATCTGATTTTTACATGTTTAAACCTAATGTGCTAAATGCCGCTTTTACCGCTTTGATATTATTTGGACTGAATATAAATTGTGTCGAAACCCTCTTCTCTCTGAGTCTTCTAAATCATATGGGAAGTGTGCACTTCGTGTGACTTCTTTTCTGTTAGAGTCATATCCAAATTTTAGAACGAGGTACGGATAAGTTGCAAAGCCGGTGAAGCTTCTGTATTTCCGGTACGCTGCCCCCCCGGCTTGAGCTGTCCGCTCGGGTAAGCCTGGTCTAGAACCCTAGGATTTAAACTTAGAATAACATAGCCTCATGTCGGATCTCTAGTAGGAAT
Organism: Nicotiana knightiana; assembly: GCA_005239525.1. NCBI lineage: Eukaryota > Viridiplantae > Streptophyta > Magnoliopsida > Solanales > Solanaceae > Nicotiana > Nicotiana knightiana. The sequence continues at coordinate 134,709 of ML418705.1, read as the reverse complement.
GATTATCTGCATCATGTGCATTTGACTTAGGGGTCTCAACACAGGGGTTGGGTCCGTCTAGGATAGGTGTCCCCAATTACAAAAGACTACCCTGCTGTATCTTACCTGCTACATATGCATTTATTTATTTCAGCTTGTGTATTGACCGGCTAAACTAAAAGAAAAAAAAAAGAACAAGAAAACCAAGAGTGAGGTAGAATAGAAAATTCACCTTGTTTTTTAAAAAAAAAAAAAAAAAAAAAA